>OX418217.1:105073906-105311406 GCA_948455865.1 Conomelus anceps
ACTTCTGTTTAATTCCTCTTTCATAACTCTATTAGTCTCCCCTTTTCTGAATCTCTACATCGTCATCTCATCAGCATGATCATGTTTCCATCATCATAGCATATTTTTCTCAGCCATAATTGTCATTATCTCCACTGCCCTCTTCCTCCTCCACTTCATCTTTCATCTCTCTCATCACCTCATCCATAATCCCCTTTAACTTTTATCTACCAAAAAATGTTGTTTTCCTTAGTTTATAAGTTGTACACCTTTTCTTCTATTTTACTTTTATTTGTTACTCTTGTATCGTTTTGCTATGTTGAGGAGGCATAACTGGGTATTGTTACCTGCTGCTTCCATTGAAAGTAAGTTTGTAAATAAATAGATAAAGAAATAAATTTTCTCGAATATTTTTATGAGAACCACACAAACCTCTCTAAACAAAACTCTTCACATCTTGAGCATGATATCGAATATTTCGATATTTTCGATATTCATCTATCACTGTCTTAGTTATTTTCATAATTATTTTATAAATTTCACTTCTAAAGAGAAGCTTCGTCCATCATCAAGTGAAATGCATCCCTCCAGTATAAGTGAGTGAAAATCATATATTAGTTAAAAATACAGTGTTTAATATTAGATTGGGGAAGTGATAGCCGAGTGCCGTAGCAGGTATCTGTTCAATCAGAGATAAGCTACGAAACTCCTGGGCGCTCTTTGTAAGGGTGACCGATTGGATTGGCCAGCAAAAAAGACTCTGTTCTCTGCTGCAAAATCACTTGCCCGGTGGTTTGGAACGTACCTAAAACTGTAGGTCTAACTCATCAATCACAATCATTCAATTAATTACCCACGCACAGGTCTCAGTCCAGCAAAAAAGACTGTTCTGTGCTGTAAAAACACTTTCCCGGTGGTTCGGAACCCATCTAAAACTGTAGGTCCAACTCATCAATCACAATCATCCAATTTATTACCCACGCACAGGTTCCAGACCTATGTGGGCTTCATCCTCCGAAAAAAAGATTGTTCATCAAGTATTTCGTCATGGAAAACATCACAGAGAGTTGTATCTATGCCAAGCCCACCAAAACAAATTCTGAAGCTCTATGTTTAACAGTTTACCCTCACTTTTACACAGCAGCTGACTGCACAGGTGAGTGTGTATACTGTCTAGCACACATCTGAGCTACTTCCTGCGACATCACTCGACAGAGACGTTTGGAAAGCAACACGATTGATCTAGTATCTTTAGTATTTATTATCTCTAGTATTGATCTAGATCTTTTTTTTTGTATCTGAGATGAACACAAACTAATTCACCTCAAGCTTCAAGAAGTCAAATCATACAATATGTACCTGTAAAACTTGTTTATTACCATCATTTTTGTCCTATTTTTATCGTATCTGGTTCCAAGTATTAAAATAATTATTTCTTAATTTTTGTTCCCATTATCAAAAGACACAAAATGCTATTTAAAATACTCTCGTACCAGCATACCTCTGAACTACTTCTTGCGTTCAAGCCTTCATTCGACAGAGACGTTTCAAAAGCAACACAATTGATGTAGCCTGAGATGAACACAAACTTATTCACCTCAATCCTCAACCCTCAAGAATCCAAATTACACAATTGATACCTGTAAAACTAGCTTATTGCCATCTTTTTTGTCATATTTTTATTGTATTGGATTTCAAGTATTAAAATTTGTATTTCTTCATTTTTCTTATTATTAAAATCTTAAAAATTAAACTTTCTAGGAATTTTTTACAATCAAACTAGTTATTTCCATCATATTTGACTTCTAGTACTGTATTTGTATTTCGTTATCTATCTATATAAATAAAATTAGAGTTTTGTCTGTACATTTATCAGAATTATATATTTTTTGGTTATTTTTACTTTTTATACATTAAAGAAGCCGAAACAAGTCTTATCTCAATTTTTGTCTGTCTATCTGTCTGTCTGTCACGGCCCCGAAGGCATTTTACGCGGCCTTCTCCTGAAAAACGAGAGCATTCATCGGGATTAAAGTTATTTATCAGTATTGAAAACCTTTTTGACAATGTCTTTAGCTATAAAAAACTAAATTAAGTTATTTTTAACAGAATAATAAACGTTTAAAAACCAAGTATTGTGCGATTTTGGATACATTTCTTCTAAGTTTTATTACCACATAAGAACAAATCACGATTATCATGATATATCAATCAGCTGTCTCAAATATTCTCTCTGATAACTGTCACTGAATTGTTAACGTTCTAAGTTGTTTACTAAGCTGCTAACAACTTCATGATCGTTGCTATCAAAAAAGCTGAAACATATTTAGTCTTATTTCTAAGCATAATCCGTACGAAGGACGGGTACAATAGCTAGTTTCTCCTATTTGTGAAAATCACAAGAATTGAACTTCACAAAAATTGATAGAATTTTTTCACCCTATATATTCACATCCAACCCAATCTTCAGCTATTCAAGAATTCAATTTAATCCCATCAATCTGGCTGAGCTCATCAACCTTTGATACCATCAGTGTTGCCTGAGATGTTAGCGGTTATTCACGTTGCTGTCACTGAGTTTGATGTTTCAATCCAGTCACATCAATTACGTCAGCTTGCATTCAATCCTGATTGAACTGTGGCAAACCTGTCACAAGTCACCATTTTGCAAAAAGAAGTTGATAGAATCGTGCTTTTCGATCAGTAATAGTCCTTTATGGAATGGTTGTTAGTACTAGCATTGTCAGAGATGGACTCTCCATGATCTTCATGAAGATAATCATGATCTTCGTGATGATAATTGCTAACACAGGCATGTTGGTTGGGTGCATACCCTGAGATTGATAGGAAGGTTATAAATCACCATGCACCTGAAGCGTAGGCTGTCTTTGAATTCTTGTGTTTGGGAAATTCTGATTCCAAGCAGCTGATATCAATCTGATGTTACTTGGACATGTCATTAGCATTTGACGAGTCCAAACTGACAGTGACAGCTTCAACACTGACATTTTCCAAATAACTTTCTTAGAAAGTGAGGAATGTATTAATTAACCTAACCTAACCTAACCTGGTTTTCATTGACGGTTTTTAAAAAAAGCTTTCTTCTTTCTTTGAACTTCTTGAAATGTGTTTGTATTCTGTAGTTCAAAAGAGGTGAATGTTTGTAAACTTTTCCTTCTTTTTAAATAGTTCTGATGTAAACATAGCTCACTACAACGATGAGTTTACATCTTAGGCCCAGAAAATAAATAACCATTTGCCTGTAAATAAAGTTTTTGAATAAAAATCAATGAATTTGCTTTCATAACGCTATTTAGTATTGGCTAACACCCGGTTTCTCATCTTGAAATCATATAATACAATGTAATTATCCAGGGGAAACGACACCGGTTTTCCGACTGCCGGGTATGTGTGAAAAGCCTTATGGCCGATATTCAATCAATATTTACTTAACGATTTACTGAACGACGATGAAACTGAGCAAAAGTCAAATACTTGACTTTGCAAAAGCCAATACAATATGTTTTTATTCAAAGATTTTTGTTTACAGACAGATAACATAATTTATAATAATACTGTATTTCTTTTTGTGTGTGAAATTGTAATAATATTATTGTATATTATTTGTATTCGATTTTTGTGCAATAAACGATTTGATTTGAATTTAAAACTTTGGTCCACATTGAAAACCAATCCGCCAAATTTGTGCTAACATTTTGTTTTTTAAGATGTTTTTTTCGCGTAATATACAGCATATAAAGTGATAGCTGTGAGCCATAGCAGGTATCTGTTCAATCAGATAGAAGCAACGAACTCTTGGGCCCTCTTTGCAAGGGTGACCGATTGGATCGGCCAGCAAAAAATACTGTTTTCTGCTGTAAAATCACTTCCCATTATTCGCAACCCATCTAAAACTCCAACTCACACCATCATAAATCCATTACTCACGTACAAGTCTCAGACCTGAGGCTTCCCCCTCAAAAACAATGTTGCTTTTATCCCTTGGCGCGAGATGGAGCAATAAAGACCTCCCTCCTCCGAGAGGTGCATCACGGGGTTCTAGAAAAATTAAGCAATTAAGCATTCTACAAAAAATAAAATATTTTTTTTCATTTTTTGCCAATCTTGCAACAAAATCATCTCCAGTTTTACAAGTTTTAAAACTTGTTCAAGTATGATCGTGATTTATCAGTGATAGTCTTATAAAATTTCGATCAGCCATGAACTCTCTTGGAGAATCTTGAAGAACTACTTGAAGAATCTTAATTAGAGTAATAAATTCTTAGCAAAGGTGAACATAACATATAATCTTAACCACTATAACTCATTTTAATTTATGTCTCATTTGAAGCTTTCCGCTTACCGTCATTCTAAGGGGTGAAGAACTGTTCTAAGTTGAACTGTTCATCATATTATATTCCCCCATTTCATGCCTCATTATTTGTAAAATTATATGTCCGTATGTATAACTATAGTTATAGTTATTCCTACTATAACTTGAGAAGTTATTTTTTAATCAAGAACTTTGAAGTATCTGAAGAAGTAGACCTTCGTTTGCGCTTTGAAAATGATTTGCGTAAAACAAATTGATGAGCCTGAGCATGTCAAGACTCAAACCCAGGACCTTCAAGAAAACTGTCTGTCTATACTGCTCTAATTAGTCGCTTCAAGTTCTAAGACTTATTATTTCTCGAGAGTTAACTGTAAATCTCCCTTTGGCTTCGCGATAGGACATAAATTAAAGAAATAACTAAATCACCTAATTGGGTAACTAATCAGTTCCTATGAGTGCAGACAAATTAAAAATTTCTTTAAACAATATAACAAATAAATTTAGCAAGTTTGTCAGCATTATTTTATTAATATCGAATTAAAATTTTCAACTCTTTATAGCAATTAATTTATGAGATATTATGAGTGAGCAATAACAAATAATAATGTCCTTGGATTTCTTGTTCCATAACGATCTGCGTTGTTAATATTAACTCTTTTTAGTAAATTTAACGACTTGCAGTCAATTTTCTGGTTTTATAAATAAATAATAAATGGAAAAAAATTTAATTATGAGTAAATGATATTTCTATTCACTTTTTGGGAAAATTGTTTCGGGTAAGGGAGGCCTTTGATGACGAGTCTCCATGACTCGAAAACGTTTGGCCAAAAAATGAGTAAAAATATAACTGACTGTGACTCTTAGAATTCACTATAAAAAGTTAAAATAATAATGGCTTGCAATATAGTAATACCGGGAAGTGATATCCGCGAGCCGTAGCAGGTATCTGTTCAATCAGATAGAGATAAGCTGTGTTCTCGTAGGTCCTGTTTGTAAATCCGATTAGATTGTCCAGCAAAAAAAGAGTTCTCTGCTGTAAAATCACTTCCCGGTGGTTCGGAACCCACCTAAAACTGTAGGTCCATCTCATCAATCACCGTCATCCAACTCATTACCCACGCACAGGTCTCAGACCTATATGAACTTCATCCTCAAAAAAAAACCGTGATGGAGATTCAAGAAGGTTTATCAATGAAGAGTTTGGGCAAAACTACACTATGTCACTAACTCTATAACCTAACCACTCTATGTCTCAGGCTGCTTTACAGTATCTTTTGGATTCAGAGCAATTAAATACATAGAGTGCTCACCTACTCAGGTTAGGATGATTAGTCATCGTTGACCAGTTAGCATCGTTATGCTAAAACTCCAATAACTTGATTCAATATACATTTTAAAAGTATTTTTTACATGATTACTACAGTTAATAATAATATAATTATTATATTTTAATAAAATAATCATGTATTTAAATAAATACAAAATTAATAGGCTTCCGTTTTTCTCAGAAGCCCACCTACCTTGCAGTCTACTGCTGAATTTTGTCCGAATAAAGTCAGTTTTTTATAAATGATATCATGAAAACAAATTAGAAGTTGTCAACTTTCACTTTTGTGTGGATGTGTTGGTAAGACATGAAACCATGGTCCTGTATTCATTTGTATCAATAAAGTGAAAGTTGACAACTTCTAATTTGTTTTCATTATGGAACGATTTCACAATATAAACATTGGATCTACAAATTTTATTAAATGATATCAATTTATACAATTTTCTCGACCCCAAACTTCATTTTGAGCTTATGTTTCGAATAAGTAAGAAACAAATAAAGCCTAAATTAACAAATCAAGAAGCCTCAGGAAACACTAGAGGTTCAAGTGTGAAATTTGTTTTAATTTTTTTTATTGCTGATGATGCCCACATGAGTACGAGACTTGTGCGTGGGTAATGGGGTGAATGATTACACATAAATGCCTGACGGTGGAGCGGGATTCGAACACGGGACCACTTAAACGACAGCAAGCTGAAGTTGCAACGCCCCAACCAACTGCGCTAAGCGGCCTATTGGGTGTAAAAGAGTTCCTTTCACATCAAATTAAGCCACACCTCAACTAATATAGTAATTAACTAGTGTATAAGACTGGATTATAATTGTTGATCTGACTTCCCTCATACTCTTTAACTGGAGTCTCCAAGACGTAATCTACAAAAAATAAATTAGTATAACTATTATAATTGTTCTATAGATCCACAATCTGTATGAAGGCCTTCATTGTAGAGGCTTTAATATACAATGTATGTAGTCTCTATACAATATACTTTGTATATTAAAGCCTCTACAATGAAGGCCTTCATACAGATTGTGGGTTTATAGAACAATTATAATAGTTATACTAATTTATTTTTTTGTAGATTACGTCTTGGAGACTCCAGTTAAAGAGCATGAGGCGAGTCAGATCAACAATTATATTCCAGCCTTAAGTGGAAGGTCAATCGCGTGATGAAATTCCAATTTATAAAAACAAAGTATTAATTTTGAGAGACCGTATTCATTATCCTATAATATATATTGTTTAGGTTTGTTAAATTTGATGTAAAGCTTTATTCCATCCTGTTCACTGGAAAACAATTTGATGCCACTTAATCATTGTTCAAATTGGTCGTCGGAAGAATTTGAATCATCTGAGGAGAAAATCGAGTTGTTGATTAGATTGTAATATTACAGCAAACAAATGTTTGTATTGGAAAAAATTGCTCCCAATCATGAACTCCTGATATAGCTATTTTCACAGAGCATGGTTTAAAAGAAGATGAATTGTCACAACTTAATATTCCAAACTATTCATTGAAAACGTCGTATTGCAGGACATCTCATCGAAGTGGGGGAGTAGCTATCTTCACTAAAAATGCTAAGAATATGCAAACATTTAATTTAGAATATGCAGAGAAATTTGCTGTGGAAATGGATTTAGAAGTTACTGGTTTGAGAGTAAAAATCGACAATAATTTCGAAGTAGCGGTGTTAGGTATTTACAGGTCACCAAATGGGGAATGGAACAATTTTTGTGAACTATTCAATAGGCTTTTAGAGATTACTACTACTCGTTTTACAAACGTTATTGTAGCGGGAGATTTCAATGCAGACTTTGCAACACAGAATAAAATGACAGAAGATTTAAAGGATATTATATGCATGAATAACTTGGAAATAAAAGTTCATGAATATACCAGAGTCACAAGAACATCACAAACTATAATTGATAACATCCTTACTAATATAGATTACTCTAAAACAAGATTAGGCGGCTCGGAACTATCTGATCATGACTATCAAATCTTAGAGGTGGGGTTGCAAGGTCATAAATCAATTAAAAAGAGTAGAGTAATGAAAGAAATTCAACAATGTGAACAGGGGAATATCGATTGTTTGAAGCAGAATCTGCTACAAGAAAACTGGAGTAGGGTTTACAATAGCAATAGTTTAAATGACAAATATGATAGTTTCATTAATATTTTAAGGTTTCATATTACTATGAGTTGTCCAGTTAAAAAAGTCCCTGTAAAGAACAAATTAGACAAGATTGAAGAGTGGATAACTGATGATATCCTTGCAGAAAGAAATAGGGTTAAAGATGCATATGATGAATTCAAACTATCTAGAAATATGTTAAGTGAAGATAATTACAAAGCTCTAAAGAAAAACTATATGAAAAAAGTGAAAAGAGCGAAATGTAAGAAAACAGCTGAAATTTTGAATAATAGTGTGTACTTTAACACAGCAGTGTGGGATGTAATAAACAAAAATAGGCAAGTAGCTCATGTAGATGCTTATACTAGTGTCCCCAGAATAATTAACGAAAATAAAAAATATATTGATGATAGTGTAGACATTTGTAATTTCTTTAACAGATATTATCAACTGGTTGCTAAGGATCTTCAAAAATCTCTTAATACAGGTATTAGTGATGCAAACATGAGGAATACTGAGGGGATTCAGAACGAATTAAAATTCCACCCAGTATGCCAAGACGAGTTGTCAAATATCATTGATAGTTTAAATAATAAAAAAACTGTAGGAATGGATGGGGTATCCAGTAAAATTCTGAAAGAATGTAAAGATCAATTGTTAGACCCTTTGATTCATCTGATCAATCATTCATTAGAACAAGGTGTTTTTCCAGATAATTTAAAAGAGGGGAAGATCTTGCCAATCTTCAAAAGTGGCGATAGAGAAAAGGTAGAAAACTATAGGCCCATTAGTATTTTAAATGTAATAAGTAAAATTTTTGAAAGAGTAGTTCTAAATAGGTTACTTCTGCACCTTCAAGAAGCTAACTTTATCTGTGATGAACAGCATGGCTTCCAGAAAGGGAGATCAACAAAAACAGCCATAGTTTCTCTAGTTGAAAAAATAATAGATATATTAGATTCAGGTGATAAAGCTACTGCAATCTTCTTAGATCTGTCAAAGGCATTTGATTGTGTTAATCATAGAACTTTATTGGAAATACTGCAAAATGTAGGTGTAAATGGGGTTGAACTGAAATGGTTTGAATCATATCTTATTGGGAGAAAACAATGTGTAGAACTAACTACAGTAGTTGGTAATAGTATAGTAAAGAATAAATCTAATAAATTAGAGGTGCAAGCTGGAGTGCCTCAGGGGTCAATCCTAGGTCCATTGCTTTTTTTGTTATATGTCAACCGTTTACCTAAAGAATTAATTAGTGGTAGAGCCCTCTTATTTGCTGATGATACATCACTCATTTTCAGCAATTCCATTCTAGATAATTTAGAAATAAGTGCCCATATAGGTGTGCAGTCCATTGTCCAATTTTTAAACCAGTTGAAATTAACTATAAATAGTAAAAAATGCCAATACCTTCAATTCAAAAACAAACATAATTTAAATGAAGATAGGGCTATAAACGTGTTTGTAAACGATAATCAATTAGACCAGGAAGAAAAAATTGCATTTCTAGGAGTTACGTTGGATAGACGATTGACCTGGACTCCATACATTGAGAAAATATGTAGTAAAATTTCATCTGGGGTATTTGTCCTGCGACAGCTCGCTAGATTGAATGACAAAAAGTTACTTTTTACAGCTTACCATGGGCTCTTACTGTCACATATTAGGTATGCTATCTTAGTATGGGGTAATTCATCAAAACAAAATCTTGATAGGGTGTTTAAGATCCAAAAGAAAGCGGTTAGGTGTATAGAAAGAGTAAATAGATTAGATTCATGTAGGCCGTTGTTCAAGAGACTTGGTCTCCTAACTGTACCCTGCTTATATGTGTATGAAGCTACTTTATATGTAAAAACGAATGATATTAACCAAAATCTTGATGTACATGATTATAATACAAGAAGCCGAGGAGATTATCACTTGGTGAGTCACAACAGTAGCCTATTCAAACAAAAACCTAGTTATATTGGTAGGAAATTCTACAACAAGCTACCGCAGTTTTTGAAGAGTCTTGAAAATATAGAAATATTTAAAAATCAATTGAAGAAATATTTAGTTGATAAAGCTTTTTATAGTGTACAAGAGTTCCTTTCACATCAAAATTAAGCCTCACCTCAACTAATTGAAGTAATTTTGGTATCTAGTGTATAATATTGTTGATCTGACTTGTCTTATACTCCTTAACTGGAGTCTCCAAGACGTAATCTACAAAAAAAAAAAAAAAAAAAAAAAAAAAAACTATATTCAACTTAATGCTCGAATAAGCTTCCTATAATAAAAACCACCAAACCGTACCGTACCATACTCCGATAGTCCCTAGAAGTAGCAGAGTTTAGCATTATTTACAATCACTAATAATATGTGCCGAAGAAAATATACGAATCAATAAGATACCAGTGGATAGATGGTATCTTTTCAACCAATTGTGATAACTGTAATTTTGTATTATTATAGTTAAAGTGATAATTACAGTTTGAAGACAAAAACAAGTTAAAATACCACCTTGGTTCAATATCAGCTCACATCTTATCCTTGTATCAAAACTTGTGATAAAAGCAGTTCGACATTTAGGTGGAAAAAGGAATCAATGAGATCGGATAAGATAAGAGCAGCAGACTATTATATTATAACTATAGATAAAGGTGAGACACACCTTTAAGATATTCGCATTATTATGTATGCACTTAGAAGTGGCCTTGACTTCAATTAGACGTACATAGTGTACTAGATATGGATGTAGTAGGTACGGTAGGGTACTCATGATAATTCAAAAGTGTGGTCGAAGATGTGATAAAACAAAAACAAGAAAATGGAAGACAAATTATAATCAAGATCAAAATATTGATAATGTAAAAATTGTTATGAATATTAAAAAATATAAGATAGATTTTTTCACTCCTCAAAAGTTATTTTTGCTTCTTTGTGTTTTAACAATGAGCTTGATTAAAATTTCTAATATTAACTTTTTAAATTATAACTCATTCGAATCCTTAAAATATTTCTGGAAGCCATATCTTGCAAGATTTCTTGTAGTGGCCTACATCAGGAGATGCGTAGTGCATAGTTGGTAAATTCTTATAATCAATTAGAAAAATATGACTTTCTTAGTAATGGCGAAGGTGATATTGTGGAAGGTATCCATAATGAATAATAAGACGAAATTGTCACAACCACATTTATTAAAAGTTCGAGAAACTAGTTTCGGTTGTTACACCATTATCAATCTCAATCAAACTGATTACTGAAACTGAGTTTGATTGAGATTGATAATGGTGTAACAACCGAAACTAGTTTCTCGAACTTTTAATAAATGTGGTTGTGACAATTTCGTCTTATTATTCATTATAGAAAAATATGACATGCGATGACAGTTCCAAAAGATTTTTGATTTAGTATTTAGGAGTACACATAACTTTCACTGAATAACTCATACCATACCCAAGGTACACCAATATCAAAATAACTGTACCCTGCTAATATGTGTATGAAGCTACTTTATATGTAAAAACGAATGATATTAACCAAAATCTTGACATACATGATTATAATACAAGAAGCCGAGGAGATTATCACTTGGTGAGTCACAATAGTAGCTTATTCAAACAAAAACCTAGTTATATTGGTAGGAAATTCTACAATAAGCTACCGCAGTTTTTAAAGAGTCTTGAAAGTATAGAAATATTTAAAAACCAATAGAAAAAATATTTAGTTTAGCTTTTTATAGTGTACAAGAGTTCCTTTCACATCAAAATTAAGTCTCACCTCAACTATTTGAAGTAATTATGGTATCTAACGTATAATATTGTTGATCTGACTTGTCTTATACTCCTTAAATGGAGTCTCCAAGACGTAATCTACAAAAAATCACTATTTTTGTATTTAGCGTACAAGGAGAGGGTTTCGGTTAAGTTTAGAGGAACTTAAATGTTCTAGCAGCAGAAAGGTCGGTATTTGGGGGTAATTTTTGTTAAATTTTAATGAATTTTGGTAACAAGTACAATAGGAAGGCGTACAATATTCATTACAATAGAAGGTACAATATTCTTGGTGATTCATGTGTAGTGTAAAATGGGAACTGCTTAGCATAGTTGTGTATTTTGTGAGGATATAAAGAGGCAATGGTTGGTCATGACTCATGGACGAGGCTATTGGATTTCCTCAACTAACCTTGGGTCATGATTACATTATTTTCCTTGCTTGCTTATTGAAAGAGTGTCTTCAGGACTACTACTCTAAAAATTAAACAACTTAACAAGTTTGATATTATTATTTCACATTATATCTTTCAATTTTTTGAAAGCTCACTTTCTATGGTTATTTATTTCACTTTGTATAACTTTATTTTTGAACATAACCCCTCTCGAATCTAGGGCCTACTATTCATTTTTTCCAACTTACATTTTTCATCTGCACTTTTTTTTTTAATTGTGTTTTTAATCAATTTTAGCTTTTTCCATCCCAACTCACATTTTTTAGCAGGTGGCAATGAATAGCAAATTCTCAATTTAACTAAAATTTATATCAAATGCACAAGATGCTTGCGATATACGACTATTGACATCAGTAACAAATAAAATTTATGCAAATTTATGCATTTAATGCAAAAATTCAAGGAATGCTATTGTTCATCGTATGGTGTCCTTAATGGTAAATATTAAGGTATGGTATAATGGAAAATGGTATTTTCACCATAAATCACATTTTTCAAGTCAACTTATATTCTTTTCCTGGATTTCTTGTTACATAACGATCTGGGTTGTTAATATTAACTATTTACGTTTAAAGGGAAGTGATAGTCGCGAGCCGTAGCAGGTATCTGTTCAATCAGATAGAGATAAGCTGCGCTCTCGTTGGTCCTGTTTGTAACGGTGACCGATTAGATTGGCCAGCAAAAACGATACGTTCTCTGCTGTAAAATCACTTCCCGGTGGTTCGGAACCCACCTAAAACTGTAGGTCCAACTTATAAATCACCATCATCCAACTCATTACTCACGCACAGGTCTAAGACCTATGTAGGCTTCATCCTCAAAAAAAAAAGTTCAACGACTTGAAATCAATTATTTTAGTTGAGAATAAAGTATATTTCTACTCACTTCTGGCCAAACGTTGAGTTTCCATGACTTGAAAACGTTTGGCCTGAAGTGAGTTAAATTTAATTTATTCTCAATTAAAATTGACTGAAAGTCGTTGAATTTACCATAAAAAGTTTATATTCTTTATTGTAAGATGGCGAAGGATATTTGATATAGGTTTAAATATACAGTGAGAGTGCATGTAAAATCACTCCCCGGTGGTTCGGAACCCACCTAAAACTGCAGGTCCAGCTCATCAATCACCATTATCCAACTTCTTACCCACGCACAGGTCTCAGACCTATATGGGCTTCATCCTCAGAAAAAAATGTCGATAAATACAATGTCTTTGTTTTGTGAAAGAGTATATTTATATTTCGTGAAATAGTGAGAGTATTTAGTAAATGTGCATAGCGTTTAGAGTGGAACTTTACAACATTTTAAAGTACCTATCAATACGATGGAGTTCAAATTATTTAGGTACATATGTACATCTGACGAGTTGAGTGATTTAGAATGGAAGTTCAGCCATTACTTCCAAACCGTTGAAAAATAAAAACCATTTTTATCAGTGAGAAACCTCAACTGCTTAATGAGAAAAAGTACTACGGCTGGCTCCAAACTAATTCCTGTCCTGTAAAACACGATAGCAGCAAATCTCAACACTTAAAGCGGTAGTTTATCATTGGGAGGAGTTAAACAGTTAACATAGGTTTAATTACAGACATTTATTTATTCTCATATCGTTGTGGAAGGCATTCGTTAGTTCGGTCCATGCTATCCCCCTCATCCGGCCAGCCAGCGTTAATTGAAGATGGACAAATAGTTTAAAAAATCTTGAAAAGAAGTGGGCTAAAAAGATACTGTATAAGAAGTGTGCCATGAGGATACTCAGCCAATTAAGGTGATCGTGAAGTCAGTAATTAGCCAGAACACTGACGATGTACTGAGCATTACTTGTTAGCTTTACTCCCTGCTATCAATGACTGCATGCCATCTGACAGGTCACGATTAGCCTCTTCAGATTCTCAGTAGCTTCTAGTGGTTCTAGACAGAGCCAGTAGACTACAACCCACCTCAACCATAACTTAGCACATGGCGAAAAATATCCAACAAAATCAAAAGACTAAAGAAGCCATAATAATTTAGTTTGAAGTGACTGACAATTATGAAAAATAAGACGAAATTGTCACAACCACATTTATTAAAACTTCGAGAAACTAGTTTCGGTTGTTACACCATTATCAATCTCAATCAAACTGAAAAACTGAAGTACAGAGAAGCCTTATATATACTATACATGAAATGATACTATTGGCTAAGAGGGAAAGAGGCTGACCTTAATCGGACGTTGTGATTGGTTGTCAAGTCACGCCCCCTGGTGGGAGGAGTAACAAGCAAAAATACGAGTCAAATCAATAACTAAACAATGTGAACATCAAGAAAGTAACAAAAAATTTGTAATAAGACTAGAATTTAATCAAATTAAAATTAAAAATTCTTTTAAAAATTAGAAGCTCACTGAAATGCAATCAAGGTCAACTGAGAAATACACATAAGAATTGCTTTTTTTAAAAATAGGCTGGAATTATAATGCTGGAATTATAAGGCTGGAATTTAAAAAAAAAGCAATTCTTATGTGTATTTCTCAGTTGACCTTGATTGCATTTCAGTGAGCTTCTAATTTTTAAAAGAATTTTTAATTTTAATTTGATTAAATTCTAGCCTTATTACAAATTTTTTGTTACTTTCTTGATGTTCACATTGTTTAGTTATTGATTTGACTCGTATTTTTGCTTGTTACTCCTCCCACCAGTGGGCGTGACTTGACAACCAATCACAACGTCCGATTAAGGTCAGCCTCTTTCCCTCTTAGCCAATAGTATCATTTCATGTATAGTATATATAAGGCTTCTCTGTACTTCAGTTTTTCAGTTTGATTGAGATTGATAATGGTGTAACAACCGAAACTAGTTTCTCGAAGTTTTAATAAATGTGGTTGTGACAATTTCGTCTTATTTTTCATTATGGATACCTTCCACAATATCACCTTCGCCATTACTAAGAAAGTTGACTGACAATTGAATAAACTGACAAATATACATAAACAGAATTTATTAATTTCGAATTCCTTTAATTGCTATTACTTTATACTGAAGACTTCCGCAATGGCGGATATTGACAACAGCATTGAACAGCTGATGGGAATCGATGAATGCTACTGTATAAAAATATCAGTCACCACCGGGAATCGAACCACGGACCTCTCAATTGCCGGTTGAGCGCCCTTAACCACTAGACCATGGAGACCTTTCTGTACAGCAGCATTCATTTTCAACTTGGCCATATCGGCTCGTATCTCACAAGTTAGTTTGAAGTGACTGATAGTTGAATAAACTGACAAATATACATAAACAGAATTTATTAATTTCGAATTCCTTTAATTGCTATTACTTTATACTGAAGACTTCCGCGATGGCGGATATTGACAACAGCATTGAACAGCTGATGGGAATCGATGAATGCTACTGTATAAAAATATCAGTCACCACCGGGAATCGAACCACGGACCTCTCAATTGCCGGTTGAGCGCCCTTAACCACTAGACCATGGAGACCTTTCTGTACAGCAGCATTCATTTTCAACTTGGCCATATCGGCTCGTATCTCACAAGTTAGTTTGAAGTGACTGATAGTTGAATAAACTGACAAATATACATAAACAGAATTTATTAATTTCGAATTCCTTTGATTGCTATTACGCCATAATAATTCTGTGCCCACTAAAAACTCCACGTAAACTAATCTGAAATATATTTTCAATTTTCACCGATTTCCATCAGCTATTAAATGCTGTGATGTTTTCCATGACGAAATACTTGATGGACAATCTAATATCAAAACTGACACTGTATTTCAATTTAATATTTGATATTTCACTAACTTATATTGGAGATACTGGAGGGATGCATTCCACTTCCAAAGAGAAGTAAAGGCTGATGAAGCTTCTCTTTAAAAGCGAAATGCATCCCTCCAGTATCTCCAGTATAAGTGAGTTGAAATTTTCTTTGTAGTGGCGAAGGTCATATTGTGGAAGGTATCCACAATTAGGAGAACAATTGAGAAATCATATCGGTACTGGAAGTATAAATTGAAAAATACATTTTTAAAATTTGGATTTGAAGGAAATGACAATTTCTCAATTATAGTGAAGACTTCTGCAATGGCGGATATTGATAACATTATTAATAATAATTACTATTTTAATAACCTAATATAAAACTGACAGTGTATTTCTATTTAATATATGATTTTCACTCATAATGAATAATTATACGAAATTGTCACAACCACATTTATTGAAAAATATTGAGAAAGTCTCGGTTGTTATAAAACTTTGTTTGATTGAGATTGATAATGGTATAACAACCAAAACTAGTTTCTCAATATTTTTAATAAATGTGGTTGTGACAATTTCGTATAATTATTCATTATGAGTGAACATCTTGTATTAAATAGAAATACACTGTCAGTTTTTATATTAGGTTATTAAAATAGTAATTATTATTAATAATGTTATCAATATCCGCCATTGCGGAAGTCTTCACTATAATTGAAAAATTGTAAGTTACAAATCCAAATTTTAAAAATGTATTCTTCAATTTATACTTCCAGTACCGATATGATCTATCAATTGTTCATAATGGATAAGACTCGAAAAAAGATTATTCTTAGAGCAGTTACATAATTAATTGAGCATAAAAATTAATGAAGGTGATCAATCAACTGTCTTATCATAATATATTGTATCATATTATATATTATATCATGTTATATATTATTCTTATTATATACGATTTATATATTTAGGCTATATTAAGATTTAGTGGTAAAGAAGAATTTATTGTCGTAACTCCACAAAATAAAGAATTTATCATTTCATTTCATTTATATCCTATTATACATATATTTCCCACCATCTAAGATTTTGGAAAAATTTAGTATACGTATAGAGGAATTAAAATATTGAATACTGGATCGTAAGTATATTTAAACCACTTTCGAGATACTTTTGTAAAAAAATTGAAAAATTTATACAACTGGAAAACAGGGTTGAATTGATTGATTTTCACTCTTAGAATATCTAAATATCGATTAATTTATTCAGTGATAATGGAACTCCATTTTTTTCGAATTGCTGTAACCACTAGTGCAATTGAGCAGGTTCAAACAACTAGGGGGAAAAATAATATAATAATATTTAAGGATATCGAAGAACTAGTAACAAACGAAAAATAAAGAAATTTACAGTCTCATTATAGCAAAAATTGAACGATTAACCTTGACTTATTTCATGATTGAACAAGATGATGGTTGTTTGACCTTGATTGAGTTGATATTGAAGTCTATTCATTGTTGATTTGTACTTGATCATCTGATCAGCTGTTGACTACGTTATTATCATAGTTGTTTCGTATTGGTCGGCTATTTCTTGTTATTAATGGGCGTGTCTAGTATCAGCCAATGACAGGCCTCCAACAGCGAGTTTGACCTATGAAAGGCTTCCAGTCTATAAACCAATAGCATTCGTCTAAGAATGATATTTATTAGGCTCCTCTGAATCTTTCAGTGTATTGAGTGGTTCATTTGTCTGAGTTGCTCGTTGAAGCTCAAGCTTCAGTCAAGTTCAAATTAATTCAATCACTTAAGATAAGCTACTATCTTTTTAGTGTATTGAGTAAAGTGTATAGTTTCAGTGTATTGAGATTGAAAATGGCGTGACAGTCGAAAGTATAGTCTCTCGTTTGTTAAGTAGAAGTGGTTTGGACAACATGTCTAATTAATTATGAATATCTACCAAAATATCACAATCACTAATACCAAAAACATTGAAAAATATTTATTTTGGATTTTTTCCAAAAAATATAATTTCTAATTATATTATTTTTACGTAATAATACGTGAAATTAAGACGAGAATGATTTTATAATAGGAAAACAAACAAAATTATAAAATTCTTACTAATTATATAATTAAATTCACTAATTTTTCCAAAAAGTATATAATAAGTACTAATTATATAACTTAATTCTAATTTTTCACGCCATAATTCGTGAAATTGAGTTGAGACGAGAATGATTTTATAATAGGAAAACAAACAAAAGTATAAAACTCTTAATAATTATAAAATTAAATTTAATAATTTTTCCAAAATGTATATAATATGTACTAATTATATAACTTAATTATATAATTTTTCACGTCATAATTCGTGAAATTGAGACGAGAATGGATTTATAATTGAAAAACAAATAACTATCTGTAATATATATTTTGTGATGAAAGTTTGGACAAATACAAATTTTTTCAAATGTACAACTGTTTTTCCCCGAAATAAGTATACATGATTTAAATTTTTTGAATTTTTCCTTCAGATCTTATGTTGAATACATGTCAGAGTAGGTAAGCATGTAAAGAATAACGAAATAAAGTAATAACATGTCTCAAGTTTTGAAGACGACCTCCTGAGAATGAAGACAGTTTAAAAGAAACATGTGTTCTCCACCACAAATGGATAACGCTTCCAGTGTTCAACATCCTCGAACTATTGAACCACTTTCAAGGTTACAGAGAAGGGCAAGCTGAGTATTTAAATTATTCTGGTTTCCATGTAGGGCTGAAGCATGGGAACACATGTCGGAAACTAAAAACGGATCTAACAATCGCCTTTCTCCTAGCTTAATTCCTTTTGAAGTGTCGTCATTCCGATCCCCGTAATTCCACGATGTTCCTTCACCGCGAGACATCCTTTCTCCTGTTCTGCCAGCCATCCTGATCACTGAAACTGAAATATTTCCGAGCACTCATTAGGTAGCACAGTCAAGGTACATCGCTAATTACACAGACCTAGCAAGTGAAGGAATACAATCAGATAATACGACAGACAGATAGTACAGAAGTAGATACTCAGGAATGAGCTCTTTTAGACAATCTTCAATTAAATATCGCTGTGCTACAGATACAACAAGCTCGTGACAACCTTAATGATTGTAAGTTGAACTAATTGACGATAGACAGCATTCTCCAAATCATGTAATCAACTGTTTAAAGTTTAATTTCTCATGTAAAATTGTACATGAAGACTGACAGTTTTTGAAATTAGGCTTTTCCGTTACTAATTAATCAAGAAATATTCTGTGGTAAGATGTATCATTACAATATCGGTGTATCGAAGTTGTTGATAATAATAATAATAATAATATTTTCTTTATATTGGTGAAGGTGATATTGTGGAAGATATTCATAATAATGAATATAACGAATAAGACTTGAGGTTGTCACAACCACATTTATGAAGAACCGTGAGAAACTAGTTTCGGTTGTGCAGTGTAGCTTTTAATATACCAAGTTAGCTTTGTATAGCTTTGTATAGCTTTGTAGCTTTGTATACCAAACACAGTGAGTGATCATAACGCTTACACCATCAAAATTTATTGGGATCCAAATTGACTAGGTGACTACTGTTTTGTGGTGCCTTACGTCATGAAGACAGTTCACTGGTATATATTTTTTTTGCTGATGATGCCCAGATGAGTCAGAGACTTGTGCGTGGGTGATGAGGTGAATGATTACACATAAATACTGCTTAAACGACAGCAAGCTGAAGTTGTGACGCCCCAACCAACTGCGCTAAGCGGCCCGCCAGTTTGTTATAAAAACTCTTCCAATTCTAAGCTCTTTAGTGGACCAAAAAATCTTTATGTTTAATATTATTGAATAGAAAAAATTAATTCAAGTACCAGGCTTATTCTCTGTAATTGGCGTCGTTTTATTATCTATAAAATGTTTCACATTAATGAAGTGCTAATTATTATTATACAGTATATTATATGCTTATTAAGGAACATTATTAATGGATTAATTTAAGGTAAGCTACTGTATTTTATTTTGTATTTGTCAAGAATAAAATTGTTACAGTGCTTACTTATCTACAGTTAATTTATTATAACGTTACATTTGGGAAGTGATAGCCACGAGCTGTAGCAGGTATCTGTTCAATCAGATTGAGATAGCTACTAACTCCTACGCCCTCTTTGTAAGGGTGACCGATTGCCTAGAAAAAAGACTTCTCTGCTGTAAAATCCCTTCCCGGTGGTTCGGAACAGTAAAAATTTATTATTTTATACAAATCCGTATATCCAACTCATCAATCACCATCACACAGGTCACTGATCTATGTGGGCATCATCCTAAAAAAAACTCATGTTTGTCTGAAGTGTATGCATTTAAAAATTATATATTTCTACGTATAATTGTTAATTATTCTGGCTCATTTCAACACTCTCAAAACGCCTATTTTTTATTGAGGTTGATAGTTGAGTCTTACACATATTGTTGATTGAATTTATTGTTATTTGATTTCACTTGAATGCAATTTTTCAAGCAAATGTTATTATTTTTGATTGAGTAAATATTAAGTAAATATAAGTAAATATTAAGTAAATTAAGTAGATATTCTAGAATTGATTTGATGTTCAATATTGGTCAATAGATTCTCAATAGTAGATTAAAATCATCCCAATTCAAAACACATCAAATTCACTACACGCTTATAAAAGCGGCGTTATGCTTTCCTGTTATTGCAACGTCAATTTGGAGCCCCATAATTGAAATCCAGATTTGCAGCTTCGCTGTTCGCCCAGAATCGATTTCGACACGATCATCACGATGATGTGAGCTAGTCAGGTACAGCGTCTGTCCGTCCGTCCACAGATGCTTCTGAAGATTATCATATTATTTGGCGCGAAAGGAAGTCTGTGATTAGACTATAGAGACCAATGATTAGACCACTATACTGTAATGCTACATTACTGCTATATATGTGAGATGGAAGATAAAGAAGGAGAAGAAGAAGGATTAGAAGAAAGGAGAGAGGAAAAGCAGAGGAGCAGTAATACGAATAAGGAGAAGAATTGTAGAGGAAGGAGAAGGTGTAGAAGGAGAAGAAGAAAAATAAGAAGGTGGAGAAGATGAAGAAGAAAAACGTGAGAGGATAAGGTGAAGAAGGAGGAGAAAAAAGGAGGAGAAGAAAAAGGGGGAGAAGAAAAAGGAGGAGAAGAGAAAGGAGGAGAAGAAAAAGGAAGAGAAGAAAAAGGAGGAGAAGAAAAAGGAGGAGAAGAAAAAGAAGGAGAAGAAAAAGAAGGGGGAGAAAAAGGAGGAGAAGGAAAAGGAGGAGAATAAAACGATAAAGAAAAAGAAGAAGAAGGAAAAAAGGATTGAAGGAGGAATGGAAGAAGAGAAAAAAGAAAAATAAGTTAATGATGATAATTATGATGATGAGGATGATAATAAAGAAGCAGAAGAGAAAGAAGAAAACGAAGAAAAAGAAAAATATGAATAAGAAGAAGCAGAAAATAGAGGGGAAAACACAAGAACAAGAATAAAAAGGAGACAATGAGAAGGTATAGAAGGAGGAAAAGAAAAAGAAGAAGGAAAAGAAATTGGAGTAGTATGGAGGAGAAAAGGAAAAGATGGTGGAAGTAGAAACATGAAGAACGTGAGGTTGAAAGAAGGAAGAAAGAATTTGAAAAGGAAGAAGAAAATGGAAGAATAAGAAGAAAAAATAAAGAAAAAGGAAGAAGAACGTGAAGAATCTGAGGTTGAAAGGAGGAAAAAAGAATTTAAAAAAGAAGAATATGAAAACGAGAAATTTAGAGTAAGAAGAAAACAGAAAGAGGAAGAAGAGAAATAAGAAGAAATAGTTGAAGAGGAGGAAGAAGGAGGAAAAGAAGGAGAAGAAGAGAAAAGATATAAGGTATGGGAGAAGGACTAGAAGAATATGAAAGAGGACAAGATAGAAAGAAGAAAAAGAATAGGAAGAAGATGAAAAAGAAGGAAATAAAGAAGAAAAACGGAGCAATAGGAATGGAAAGAAGATCAAGAAGAAGAAGAAGAAGAAGAAGAAGAAGAAGAAGACGAAGAAGAAGAAGACGAAGAAGAAGAAAAATGGACCAAAAGCAAATGAGTACGCCCCGACCACAGAAGAAAAACGGAGCAATAGAAATGGAAAGAAGAAGATGAAGAAGAAGAAGAAGAAGAAGAAGAAGAAGAAGAAGAAGAAGAAGAAGAAGAAGAAGAAGAAGAAGAAGAAGGAGAAGAAGAAGGAGATGAAGAAGGAGAAGAAGAAGAAGAAGAAGAAGAAGAAGAAGAAGAAGAAGAAGATGAAGATGAAGATGAAGAAGAAGATGAAGATGAAGATGAAGATGAAGATGAAGATGAAGATGAAGATGAAGATGAAGATGAAGATGAAGATGAAGATGAAGATGAAGATGAAGATGAAGATGAAGATGAAGAAGAAGATGAAGATGAAGATGAAGATGAAGATGAAGATGAAGATGAAGAAGAAGATGAAGAAGAAGATGAAGATGAAGATGAAGATGAAGATGAAGATGAAGATGAAGAAGAAGATGAAGATGAAGATGAAGATGAAGAAGAAAAAGAAGAAAAAGAAGAAGAAAAAATGGAGCAAAAGCAAAGGAGTACGCCCCGACCACTTGCGCTTATGCAAGAACAATTTGCAAGAGAACGTGTTGATGATCTCAAGAAATGTGTATGAATAGAGCGCGTTTCTTTCACCGACAAATTCTTGCAGGTTTTCGCAGCTTAGGAGTGTGTGTGTGTGTGTGCGTGGCAGCATCACCAATTCACAGCCAGCAGATCTTTACAGAAGTATGTCGCGATGCCTGGCTTCAAAATTACACGTATTAACCGAAACTACCGGCCGGCTCATCTGTACGTATTACTTACGAGTTTATCTGCCACTAAAATTATGAAAATAATAATCTCGCTGAACTCTCCGTGCTTATTATTATATATTATGAATACAGTTCGATGCGATCAATAATAAACTAGCAATTTATTCATCTAGAATACGTTTCATTACTGTAATCAACGGTGCGAGTACATCTTCTGTATGATGTGCTTGTGCTGCTCATGAAGGAGGTCGATCTGATTGCTATGTCTCTTATCATTCTCTCTCTCTCTCTCTCTCTCTCTCTCTCTCTCTCTCTCTCTCTCTATCACTCTTTCTCTCTATTTCTCTCTATTTATCTCTATTTCTCTCATACTCTCAATATTCAGGATATTGCGAGATTGCTCCCATTCCAAGGCGAACAAAGAGTATGGAAATGATGATGTTATAGGCCATAACATCATACGATAAATTCCTGGATTTCTTGTTCCATGACGAACTGCGTTGTTAATATTAACTTTTCAAGTGAATTCAACGACTTGCAGTCAAATTTTTATTTAAAATAAGTAGTATTTCACTTACTTTGTAGGCCAAACGTTTTCGAGTTGAGTTGTTGAAACTAATAATCCTAAATATCGATGTTGGTTTGTTGGTTAGAAGAGCTGTGGTTTCTGTATAATGTGGTCAAAAAGTTTGTGTGATTTAAAATTTAAGAGTATGGGAATGAAGATGTTATAGGCCATAACATCATACGATAAATTCCTGGATTTCTTGTTCCATGACGAACTGCGTTGTTAATATTAACTTTTCAAGTGAATTCAACGACTTGCAGTCAAATTTTTATTTAAAATAAGTAGTATTTCACTTACTTTGTAGGCCAAACGTTTTCGAGTTGAGCTGTTGAAACTAATAATCCTAAATATCGATGTTGGTTTGTTGGTTAGAAGAGCTGTGGTTTCTGTATAATGTGGTCAAAAAGTTTGTGTGATTTAAAATTTAACTGTTCGTTGAGGATGTTTTGTTTATTGTGTGTGGTGTGTTTGTAAATTTCAAATTGTTCCAAGGTGTTGAGTTCGTGTCCTTTAGATTTGATATAATTATAGAATGTGTAAGTTGGTAGTGATGTCAGTAAAAGTGTTTCCAGTTTGAATGATATGGTCTGCAAAAGTCGATTCTGTTTTTGTATGTAAAGCTTGTAAATGTTCCTTGTAGCGTTGTTTGAATGCACGGCCTGTTTGTCCTATGTAAAATTTGTTACAGTCAGAGCAGTTCAGTTTGTAGATCCCTGGGAGATCGTATTTGTTCATGTTCATTGTGGTTTTTGGTGTGTGGTATGTGGTATGTAATTTTAAATTATAATCTATTGCAACTCAGCCAGTGTAACTTGATAGGGTCAAGTCCTCTATGTACTAAATCGTTCAGATTTCATGGTATATTATTGAGTGACATAAATCTTGAGAACAAAAAATTTATTGAGTCTAAGTTTCAAGTTTCTAGCATGTATCGTTGTTTTCTTTCATTGATTTGAAGTGACAACATTTTTTGTTTTGGCTCTCCTGAAAAATGAGACAAATGGAGTTAACACCCTTGATTTCTCAGGTACAGAGTTGTTGATCTGACTTGTCTTATACTCCGTAACTGGAGTCTCCTAGACGTAATTTACAAAAACGACCCCCCTTGAAACCGGAAATTCATTGAAAAAAGGGTTCTAAGGAGGGGCAATCTTGCAAAAGAGGTCAACAATAGTATATTTCGCACCTAGGGCCGAAAATGTGTGTTTGCCGGCTCGAGATCGCGGTTTTCAAGTTCGAGACAAAGTCAAGAACTTGAAGTGTTTGAGAGCCGCGTTGCAAACGCTATTTTTCACCACACCACAAAAACAAAACAACAATGTTAATGTCACTTTTAAATATTGATACAAGAGACTTTATTACACAATGAAACCAACACAATTGTTGAGGTTATGAAAATATCATTGTATTCTATTGTTTGATATCAAAATTACGAAATAAACAGTATAATACATATTAAGTTATCAAACAACAATTTATAAAATATATTATAAATATAATACTACAATATATATAGCTTATGACCATAATATAACGGGTTCTATGTCTAAAATAACGCTGGCAACACTTACATTTATCACTCGCACTTTATTTACACAAATGATCACAACACTCACTGTTCAGTAATTTCTTACAGAAAAATAAGCAATTAAAAACAGATAAATCGATATTGTTCAACTAATAGAGAGATTTCAATAAACTGTACAAAAATCAATCACTAAAATTTAAAAGGCCGATCTAATATTAATTAATAGCTGTACAATAAACTGTCCAATAATATTAAAAAAAGAAGCGTCAAAAAAGAACAATTAACTTACATAGCACTAGTCCTTAATACAATAAAAACTATTTAGTAGTTCACTGGTATGAATTAAATAAGAAAAAGAATTTTCACTATAGGCACAGAGAAAGAATTATCACTATATAGGCACAATATATAGAACTGTCACAACTTGTTTATCATGACGAATTTCAAACAAGACTGAACTAGTTTCTACAAATGCGTTTGCCTTAAATAGGTTTTTCAACAATCGAGAGATCTCTAAATTTTTTGATCAACTTCTAAATAAACAGATAGGGAAACTCGAACTTTCCACAATATTCGATGATTAATTTCCAATCAAACAACTAGAACATTCTACAAAGTAAAAAGTAAACACCATAAAAGTGTCAAAAGCAGAGTAATTAATTGCTTAGCAGTAAACATTTACATAGCAGATAACACCGAGAACAACTTCTTTCTCTCAATTCTCACTGCAATACATATTAAGTTATGAAACAACAATTTATAAAATATATTATAAATATAATACTACAATATATATAGCTTTTTACCATAATAGTACGTAATATTGTATATTATTATATTAATAATATTAACAATATCACGCATAATATTATGTGATCATCTCTCTATGATTTGTGTGATCGGACACGATCAGCTGTCATTCAAGGTCATTTAATTTTCCGCCCTAGGGCGGTAAACGTTTACAGACCTCGTCAGAAACCGAACACTTTCGGCTTCCACATGACGCACGAAAAACAGCTCATTACGTCCTAGTGTGGCGAAAAACCCATTTTTGACCCTCAAACTCCCGACCTGGGACCGCTCCTGAGACATTCATTTATAAATTGTAATGAACTGATGTATACATTTTTCCTATCAGGAAACTATTCATAAATAAAACATTACGTAAGCATTAACATACCTAACGCAAATAACATTTGAAATGTTACTATCACCTTAATCTATGTGCATAATACAGTGTCGGTTCGCAATGCACTCAAATCCTACAAGATTATTTAAGAAATATTGCAGACTGCAAGATGTTGCAGCCGATGTAGCTTTGTATACGACGCTATTGTTCCGGTGAAATATCGGCTATATATACTATGTACACTATACTATATCTATATATACACTATATACTACGGCTGTGTGAATATTGTAATCGTCTTTTAGTTTATTATTATCATTATTATTGTATACATAAGGAATGCATACTGTGTAGTGTGGGGTAATCCCACATTCATAAATAAATGAATGAAGGTGGAGTTTTAGTGAGATCGCACATCATTTCTTGCTCAACTGGATTACGTACGAGAATTATTGACCGCGTTTTTCTTTATAGCTCAGCTATTTTAATAATATTGGTGCAAAATGCAACCGGTCCTAATCCACAGGGACAGATGCATAATACGTTGCGCTTGCGTCGTACGGTATTATCATTATTATTATCGAACAAGAATGGTGATTATCAAAGTGGGACGGGCGGTTACCTTCATTGCACTGCGCCGTGCCATTAAATACTACTAGCCGGTTGCCCAATTCAATTGAATCTGGTTTTCTAAAATGTGTAATAACCTATCTGTAATTTCAATACTTATTAGTCGCTTTTTTCTTACACTTATTCTTCTTCTTCTTCTTCTTCTCCTCCTCCCCCCCCTTCCCCGCCCATCAACTTCTCCTCTTCCCTCTCTTCCTCCTCCTTCTTCTCCTCCTTTTCCTCCTTTTTCTCCTTTTTTTCCTCCTCCTTCTCTTTCTCCTTCTTCTTCTTCTTCTTCTTCTTTATCTTCTTCTCCTCCTCCTTCTCTTCTTCTTCTTTTTCTTCTCTTCTTCTCCTCCTCCTTCTTCCTCTCCTTCCTCTTCTTCTACTCCTCCTCCTTCTCCTTCTTCTTCTCCTCCCTCCTCCTCCTTCTCCTTCTCCTCCTCTTCCACCTCCTCCTCCTTCTTCTCCTCCTCTTTTTCCACCTCTTCTTCCTCCTCCTTCTCCTCCTCCTCCTCCTCCTCCTCCTCTTCCTCCTCTTTGTGTTGTTGTTGTTCTTCTTGTTTTTCTTCTTCTTCATCTCCTCCTTTTTTCTTCTTTATCATCAGCATCATTCTTTTTATTCTCATTTCACATTACATATTTCTCGTATTCAACTTCTTGTCTTCTCCTTCTTCTCATTTTCTCCCTCTCCCTCTTCTTCTGCACCTTCTTGTTTTTCCCTCCTTTTCTTTTTCTTCTTTTTTTCTAGAAAAAGCGTTCAGAAAGAAGAGAAAAGAAGCAGATTCCCCTCTATTTAAGGTATGTGGAAGTTGATTTGGAAGAGGAAGACGTTCGCAAAAATCGTTTTAATTCAATCCTGAAAGTAGTTTTCAAATATAAACTACCAGAAGTATCAGTAATAAAGTTGGCATGTTAGAAGCTTTAGAGGACTGCATTGCCATTTAATGTGCTAGTAAGAAGACTTCTTACGACTGTCAATAATGAGTGAGAAGTCAGTTTTGCAAGCTGAAGTGTGCTGAGGAGTCAGCAACAATTTTTAATCTCATTGTGACATCCAGAGTAGTGGCTGAGTGAGGTTAGTATCCATTCTGAATTACCTCATACCAGCGTCAGCTACCTGGATGGCCTCCAAATATGGTGGATCACATGTAACCAGTAATTTTGTAAGCTGGACTTATTTTTCAGCTAAAGTCTGCGAGAAAATACTTCCAACACAGACCAAGAAAGCAGAGAGAAAGATCCGATGCTCTATCCTTTACAATTCACCCCCACCACATAGCAGCATTCACTCCGGTTCTCACAACGACAACAGAAAAGTGGCAATGCGCATTCTATTGTGCGCAGGTCCGACTCTCCTCTCTTCCTCACACCCTCCTGACTACCATACAGAGCATCTGTAGTGGTGGAAGATTGCTTCCCCGATTTCATGTTAGAAGTATTTTCTTGCGGACTTTAGTATGAGCTATAGTGCTATAGAGTTATGGATTTTTGAGTTATAGTATTGAGTTATATCTAGAATAGTATGAGTTATATAGTATTGAGTTATAGTATATTTTTGAGTAATATATTTTTAGCCTTGTGTGAAATTTTCCAGTGATAGCACTAAAAGCAGGATTCGATCATAACGGCTGCAAATCCTATGTAATAAGCAGCTACTTGTACTTATTTGTTGACAAAGCTCCAATACAAGAGGCTGAGGGGAATGAGAAGAAGGAGAAGTAGGAAGATGAGGAGGAGAGGAATCAAGGGAAAGAGAAGAAAAAATAGAAGAAGAAAATAATGAGGGAAAAAGAAGGCGCAGAAGAAGACGAAGAGAGAGAAAATTAGAAGAAGGTGGACTATTGATATAAGAATATTGACAACAGTAACAAATGAATGCAGAAATTCGATGAATGCTATCATTTAAAAATCATACAGTGCTCTTAACTCATGGTCTGGTTTGGGGATACAGTGTATGCATGGTATGGTGGTATCATGGAGAATGGTATTTCCACCATTTGTCACATTTTTCATGTTATCTTATATTCTTTATTGTAATGTTACAGGTTCTATGTCTAAAATAACGCTGGCAACACTCGCACTTTATTTACACAAAGTAATCACAACACTCACTGATCAGTAATGTCTTACAGAAAAATAAGCAATTAAAAAAAGATGAATCGATATTGTTCAATTGATAATGAGTTTTCAATATTACTGTACAAAAATCAATCACTAAAAGTTGAAAGGCCGATCTAATATTAGATAATAATTGTACAATAAACTGTTGAAAATGTGACTGGTGAAGCCACGAAACCGCGGTCCAGTGCTGTAGTGATAAAGAAGTGGAATTGACAACATTTGACAGTGTTTTATTCTTTTATTATGGAGTTCCACGACATCAACCAAAATTCTACAAATAAGTACAATAAACTGTCCAATAATATTCAAAAAGAAATGTCGAAAAAGAACAATTAATTTACATAGCACTAGTCCATAAAACAATAAAACTATTTAGTAGTTCACTGGTATGAATTAAATAGGAAAAGGAATTATCACTATAGTCACTAAGAAAGAATTATCACTATATAGGCACAATATACAGAACTGTCACTACTTGTTTATCACAACGAATTTCAAACAAGACTGAACTAATTTACAAAAGTCTCCCTCTATTTATAGAATTTTCCATAATTGAGATAGCTCTCGTTTTTTTCTATCAACTTCTACCGAATTCTAAAATAAACAATGAAAGACCTTTACCAGTGACGTAGCCAGGGGGGGGGGGTCCTGGGGGTCCGGACCCCCCCCCTTCCGGTCCTAAATTTTATATAATTTTCCATTAAATTAAACGTAAAATAAGACAAAGCACTGACATTGGTGTTAATTTTCAATGCCAGGAGAGCTAAAAAAGACCGTTCTAGGGCCTCTATTTTTCAAAAAAATTCCGGGGAAGTACCCCCAGACCCCCCCCCGCCGGTCAATCGACCCCCCCATTTCAAAATCTTGGCTACGTCACTGCCTTCACACCTTCCACAATATTCGATAAGACTCCATTAATTTCTAATCAAACAACTAGAACATTCTACAAATGCCCAAGTAAACACCATAAAAGTGTCAAAAGCAGAGTAATTAATTGCTTAAAAGTAAACATTTACATAGCAGATAACGCCATGAACCACTGTGCCTTCTTTCTCTCTATTCACTCCAATTTCATATTCGCTACAATATGTATAGGTGGGATAGAAAAAGGCATTTGAGTCCTATGAGTTGGCTATCTCAACTATCTGGTCTATACATATGCAATAAAAAACTTAAGACTCATGTCAATTATGAAATATTTTTTATTCCATGAAATTTACATTGAGTCCAAACCTAGAGTCAGCTGTCATAGTGTTGTAATCAGTCTACAGACATCTAGTAAACTTACCTTTAGCCAACAATAGTTTTTTTTATTAATTGAAATTTTGAATATTAATTCCATATGTAGATTTTTCCTTCACACATTTTTATAAGGGTATGACAGCCTTTATAATAACATGGAGTCAAGCTCACATTGATGCTTGCTCTATTGACTTTCTCTTCTTAGCACTAAATACTCTCACTATTTCACGAAATATAAATATACTCTTTCACAAAATAAAGACATTGTATTTATCGACATTTTTTTTTTTAGGATGAAGCCTACATAGGTCTGAGACCTGTGCGTGGGTAATGAGTTGGATGATGGTGATTGATGAGTTGGACCTACAGTTTTAGGTGGGTTCCGAACCACCGGGAAGTGATTTTCAGCAGAGAACAGTGTCTTTTTTGCTGGCCAATCTAATCGGTCACCGTTACAAACAGGACCTACGAGAACGCAGCTTATCTATCTGATTGAACAGATACCTTGTAGGTTCAGCTTTCAGTTTCAAAAAAGAATATTTGTGCAATTTATAAACATTTTCTTGATAACACCGAGAACCACTGTTCCTTCTTTCTCTCAATTCTTACTACAGTAATATAGAAGGCACGTTCGTCAATATCTTGATAATAACTGTGGGGTGATTATTGATATCAAGATTTATCTATTCTTATAATCTTGATTCAATATTGATTGGCGTCCTCCTACTACAGATTCTGATTTTTCCTTAAATAGCCAAAGAATCGAACAATTTTATTACTGGGATAATAGTAATAACACAACTGTAGCTAGCTGTAAAGTATACGCGTAATATTTCATGTCGCTGTTGAATGAGCTAGCTGCGGATGCAAGAAGGATAATCTCTTATATTGCAGTACAGTGCCGTGAATACATGAATCATGAATCACTAAGAATCGAATTCACCTACTAGGAAACTATTGCAATACATGGGAGAGCATAAATTCTTGTATTCAATTGACATGTTTTATTCATGAATACTCAACTGATGGTATTTATTCATCCCATTCAGTATTGGAGGAGTAGATACTGTTGTTTGTAGAAAGTATAAAAATTAAGTATTGCTTCAGTATGGTGGCGATGGGGGGGGGGGTAAATAGGTGAGGGGAGAATTGAAAACTACTGTTTGTTACGCCGCTATCACCAACAATAAGGTTATATTATGAATACGATATTCGCCCATCGATATAACTACAACATAACTTCCTTCGCTCGATTTCTCAGTTTTATTGTTTATCGCTTCTTTATCTTCACCTCCATCTTTGTCCCTTCATCGTTTCTGAATATCATTTCTAGAAAGATGGCTTTCAACCACTTCAGATTCTGCCATACATTACAATCATGAGAGTTTCTTCACAGTTTCTGTCTTCTGAATAACAATCTGTTCAGGGATAACCCAAAAAAGTGAAATAATGATTTTTAACAGATTTTCCATCTTCTATAACAATTTGTTCAGTATAACAATTCGTTCAGGATAACAATTTGTTCAGGTAAAAATTTGTTCTGGATAAAAATTTGTTCAGGATATAAATTTGTTCAGGTAAAAATTTGTTCTGGATAAAAATTTGTTCAGGATATAAATTTGTTCAGGATAACAATTTGTTCAGGATAATAATTTGTTCAGAATAATAATTTGTTCAGAATAACAATTTGTTCAGGATAACAATTTGTTCAGGATAATAATTTGTTCAGGATAATAATTTGTTCAGAATAACAATTTGTTCAGGTAAAAATTTGTTCTGGATAAAAATTTGTTCGTTCAGAATAATGATTTGTTCAGAATAACAATTTGTTCAGGATAACAATTTGTTCAGGATAATAATTTGTTCAGAATAATAATTTGTTCAGAATAACAATTTGTTCAGGATAACAATTTGTTCAGAATAATAATTTGTTCAGAATAATAATTTGTTCAGAATAACAATTTGTTCAGGATAAAAATTTGTTCAGGATAACGATTTGTTCAGGATTTTACCTTTTTAAAAAAGCTATACAATTTTTTTTTCCAAACTATAAAACAATATATTATACTTGACGAATGTACCCCAAAACCTTCACAAGAAGGTTTGAATGGAGGAGTCAAGTTTTTCATTCCAGTTCAGTCCGTAAATTCATTCGTTATCCATCGAGTGAGAAATGTAGTAAATTCATAAACAGTGCAAAAATATGATCAATATTATATAATAATTAATAAAAAACTATTATAAAATCAGTATATGTACACGTAATAATTGTTTGGTAAGGAAACATTCAATAGTAATAATGATAACAGGCTTCACAGCTCAACATTGCTTCATTCACGAAATTTCAACAAAAAATTAAGAATAAAATATTTGTAGGTCGCATCTAAATTTGGATCAGGCATATATTCAGTAGTACTTGCAGATATGATAACAATCAGAAAGTATATGTTAGAAGAGAAGGGAATATTAACACGAAATTCGGTTCTTCTGATCATGTTGAACCGACATTAATTACCCAATTCTCCAGGCAACGCAGATAGTAGCTGATTTATTCGTTCGTCTTGCAGGCTTTTAACATAATTAGAATCGAAGCAGTTTGGTAGCTTTGAGAGCAGTAATTACAGTTCATTGGCAACAGAACACCTCTTCCACTCAAAAGACAAGCTTCTGCTTCAGTTATTGGTCAAGACAACACTTTCTAAATACAATGTTGATACAATATTTGAGCACATTTTCCCCGTTCAGTTAGCATGATGCACTTTTGCTGCCAATCGCCAGTTGTTACGACATTTCCTTCATTTTTAACAACCATCTATTAAAACGTTCAAGACCATTCTCAACACATAAGTTACAAAACTTATGTTGAGATGGACTTTGCCGTTTAAAATAAAAAATGTAATTTGTTCTTTCATTATTGTTATATTTATTTGTTTATTAATTCAATTTATCTACTTATTCTTAATTAATTAGCTGAATTATTTATTGATAAATTGTTTGATTAATTGATTTATTTATTAATATATTTATTAATTGCTCACTCCTAATTTATACCGGATAAGTGTTAAGTATGGACCAGCTTGTCGTCGGGAAAGTTTGTCGTTCGTTGACCAAAATTCATTTGGACCAGTTTGTCGTATGCATGCAGCGTCAAACTGTACCACTCAGATGGAATGTGGACCAACTTGTCGGTGGGACAGTTTGTCGTTGGGCCACTATTTCGTCAGTGTGCAATGGAATGGGACAAGTTTGTCGTTGGGCCAGTTTGTCATCGTCCCGAATCTTTGTTCAAACTTCATGTAATTGCATCATTAGATTATCATCGCCGGAGTTTATATTATTAAGATCATACAACTATCATTCTACATAATTTCTTGCACTATTAGAAATAGCATCATCTAAATTTTCTATAGTATCTATGTGATGTTGATAATTTTGTTTTTAACTACACAATGCAAAATTTGTAAATTTATATGAATAAAAAAAGATTATCTAATGTGACCCATTACTATTTGGTGACCGCTGTTGTGTAGTGGTCGACGTGAATAATCACCACCACAAGGCTGTGCGCAGGGTTTTTGGTCATAATTTTTTTCGAAGTTTATTGTATTGGATATTATTAAGGTATTGAAATGTTGACTATTGCCATGATAAATTATTTTTTCATCAAATATTTCATGAAATATGGGAGTTCAAAGTTAAAACTTTTCGGTTTTTGGTGGCAATTGAACTCACCTACAAGGTATTTTAAACATTTGATAATTTTTTTATAACTGAAAGATACCTTGGGGAAAAAAATGACACATTTATTTTTTCAATTCAACAATTGGTTTATACAAAATAATTTTTTGAAAAACTGAAATTTTTCGCATGTTTTAAAAAATTTATTTTGAGAAAACTACTTGTTTGATTGGAATGAAAATTATGTCATTTTATTCCTCAATGTGTCTTTCATTTTAAAAAAAATGATCAAAAGTTTAAAATAACTTGTAGGTGAGTTCAATTGCCCCAAAAACCGAATAATTTTAACTTTGAAGTCCTATATTTCATAAAATATTTGATGAAAAAAATAATTTATCATGACAATAGTCAACATTTCAATACCTTAATAATATCCAATACAATAAACTTCGAAAAAAAATTATGACCAAAAACCCTGCGCACAGCCTGCGGTCACAGGTTCATTTCCCGATTCAGGCCCGGCATTCTGGTATCACCGCTCTTACTATCAAAACCATGTACAATATAAGATGATGTGGAAATTATCTACACCAAAAATTAAATCAAAACCAGTAAGCCTGCTACTAATTATTTTTCGTAGTACATAGGACACAAATTACAAGGTTCCCGAATGCCTAAAATCAGTCAAGTTATGCCCTGAAATTATTTATGTGCGAACTACAATCATTGACGCCAACTAGGTCACACGAAATTTATTCTCAGTGATTATACAGAGAACATCACCCATTCCCACTCTTAAACTATCATCACTCATGTTCTGCTCCTCTAAAAATTAATACAAAAATATAATATACCTTACAACGTAGATTGATGGAGCCGATTAATTGGACGATTTTGTGTAACAAATTGCTGTAATTTATTAGATGGACCATTCAATTCAATTTTCCTACCTACATTCTAATGATTCCTCCAAATTATAAAATAATAGCTTTGATACGACACACTATCTCGCATACTTGATTGAATGTTGTGTATAGCTTATACCTCATTCCGTTTAGCGATAATAGGTAATCGTGAAATTTTACAACTTCTAATCTATTTCTTGGAAGGTTATTGATGAGTTTGTAGCGCGGGTCATCGAAACACTTCAGAGAAAATCGGTGTGGTATTTAGCTTATTAGGTAGCAAATAATCCGAATTCAAGGGTAACATGAGTAGAGCTGAGAGGAAATTGATGAATGAAAACACATTCACTTTTCTTGGAACGCGACACATCATTCACAAACCTTGTTATGCTGATGAATGCGTATTTCCATCATCATATTAATAGGCTCTGTATTCTTATAATGTTTGATATAAGTTATTTTTAAGATTGTTTATAAGTGTTATTGTTATGATTTTCATCCGGCGCACAAGCTTGGCTTTGCTGATGGAAATCTTGAAATATATATTTTTTTCTTATACGTAATGTACTGTACTGTACGTACTGTATGTACTGTAAAAAAACAAAGTATAATATAGTGTATCTGATTGTGATGTACTATTACATTTGTTTTTTGGTGTTTTTTAAATGAATGAATAAATAATAAATAGAAATATTTGAACAAATTTTAAGTATTAATTCCGAATTATAAGGCTCTGACATGAACTATCCGGCTACCCGCGTAAACGTGTACGTAAAAATAATCGCTTATGTAGCCAACCTTTATATAGTAGAGATGTGACCAGAATGAGCGAGTCGTTCAAAGTAACTGACTCTTTAAAATGAACTACGAACTAGTAGTTCAAATTCAGAAAGTAGGTACCGTAGTTCATTTTTGAGCGGCGTTTGTGTTTTCATCTAGTGAGCGCTCTTTGAATTAGCAGAGCAGTCAGAGCGGTTGAGCGGTTGAACGACTCATTGAAGAGTCATCATTGCCAAGCCTACTTTATAGGTTCAGTAAATGAATGTGCATTTTAATTACGTATAACCATTACATTTCTATATCAATAAACTCCTCTGGATGTGTTTTCCATCATTCAGAGAAATTATTATTATTAAAGGTAGTAATTGTTTTGTACCAAGGCGAGTAGAATATACTTTTTTTACATTCCATACGCCTTGGTTTTGTACTACTTTTACTTACGATTGTAATTATTCTGTATTGGATCTCGAATTTTTAACGCAAATACAAATGGAGACGCTTTTACTGCGATAGAGCGCTCTCGTAAAGCAGTCAATATTCTTACTACATTAGTGTATTCACTTGCTATTAGAGGGAGATGAGTCTAGCAAGATTCCAGATTTTTCTAATGGATCGAACTTCTCTCAGATTGAACAAACCTTTTACACAAGTAAATGTGTAAATGCGTTAGGCCGCATTCTTATTGATAATGTCAATAATTCACAATTATTGTAACATACATTTCATGTTTCTTCCATCAGTGTTTGGCCATGAGGGGAGAAACCCTAAAGGGAAGAGTCAGTTTTCAACTTCTACCTTTCACCCTTCCTACATGCAAGCCTTTTTACAGGAAATCAACATTTATTTCTTACTTAGTTTTCCATTTTCACTGTAATTGATACATTTTATGGGCTTCTACAGAGTGATTAAAAAAGCACCGTTTTGATATAGGTTTTATAATCGAGATGTTTACCTTACAAAAACATTGAAAAAATAAATTGATAAAATATAGATTAAACTTCTCGATTTAATGAGATGGAGCTACAATTTGGATAAATCATTTCCTTCACTGTGCTCTACACCAAAACTCTGTCTACGAAATCCTCTATAATTGTTTAAAATCAATGCTGTCCAGTTTTATTCATCAAGTCATGGATGTTTCAGGGTATTTTTTAAAAATGAAATCCTGTTGATTTGAGATGAGCCAAAATGTCTGAGACCCTGAAACATCCATACGAAACTTTCCCTGAAACATCCCTAAAACTTTCATGAAGGAGATACGTGAATGTTGCTTGCTGAATCGAAGCTGTTACATGTCATCAGACAATACGATATACTTTTACTTCCTATTAATACCATACCTGCATACCATTACGATGTACTTCCTATCCTTTCTGATATCATGTAAGAGATAAATGGATAGATTCTTGCGAAATAGAATCGTGGAATATATATCATTTTTCCAAAATAAGTCTCCATGCATGAAATCAAAAGGTTAAATCAACAATTGCCTATGTCATTTGTTAGTGGTTTGAGTTGAAACATACAACTCAAATCCTGAAACAAAGCAGCGCTTTTTTCAATCATTCTACACTCGGTTCTTGTTTACTCGCTCAGATAATTTTTATATATCATTCCAAATTATTTCTCAATTCTATAATCATGAAGAAATTTCGCTGAACAAGCATTCCTTAAAAGTAAGGATAATAGAGCAAACTAGCGGTTCACCCGTGCGTTGCAATGGTATTTTAGTTATAATAGTGCTACCTGGCGAATTCCCAAGAGCCTAGCACAAACCGCACCTTCCTAAAATGTTAATTTTTGTTTGGATAAATTGAAATAAAAAATTTTGTTTTTTTTCACCAAAGAAATAATGGATGAAACATAAGCTGAGCTTTGATTCACCAATCATATGTTTCCTACATGACTGCAATGCTCCAACTACACAAGTCTGCAGACAGCGTAAATAACGCCACTAAGGACCCACCATATGATTAAAAACAGTTGATTTCTATCAGCTGTTCCTTTAAGGATAGATTTCTCCTTTTTGTGTCCTTCAGCGAGGACTTTTGAACTCCCAACCTTCACAGGAACCATCTCGGGGTATCCAAAATTGTACAATACTTGTTTTTAAAACGTTTATTATTCTGTTGAAAAAAAGTTAATTTCGTTTTTTATAGCTAAAGAAATTGTCAAAATAGTTTTCAATACTGTTAAATAACTTAAATTCCGATCGATGCTCTCGTTTTTCAGGAGAAGGCTGCGTAAAATGCCTTTGGGGCCGTGACAGACAGAAATTGAGATACGACTTGTTTCGGCTTCTTTAATGTATAAAACGTAAAATAACCAAACAATTTATTCTTCTGATAAATGTACAGACAAAACTCTAATTTTATTTATATAGATTTCTTATGAGGTATCTTAATAATAACACTTGATTAAAAAAAAATCATTTCTAGGAGTGCCAAAATGCCTCTAATCTGAATAGCCTAATAAATAGAAATCCATAATGAACTTCTTTCACGCATTATTCACTTATAATATTCAAAAACGTTCCCCATTCGTAAGTTTCCGTGTTTTCAGATGCCAACAAATTCATAGTTCAAAATAAATGTTGTGAATTAAACATGAAGCAGAATGATAGGAATGACACATTGGAAACAGGAATAGTCTTCAGGTTCAGGCTTTGGTTTAGGCTTCTGTAACTCAATTCAGGTTATTTACGGCCTCTGATAGTCTGATTAATAGTTACTTCGATTCTTGTAGCCTCTTTATTACAATCAGCTGCAGCTATAGTCGCAATACAGCTACTGGAGGCACTTGAGAGTTAAAGTTTCATAAGCGGAGCGTATAAAATTAAAAACTGGCCCTATATAAATAATATCTGATACGATTGGTTTTCCTCAATGGACTTGTTCCTTGTATATTCTTCCATGCTGCCATCAATAATGTAAACCTGATGTTAACTGTAAAGGCAACATAAAATACTTTACTAAATAATAATGTTTGCTCATTCAGCGTGTCGTAGTTGCTTTGATTATGACACCCCGTGTAAAAGTCCAGATCAGCAGAGAGGATCCTTATGTAACCAGGGTTTGAATTTTCTATCAGGCTACACTTCGTCCCAATTACTGATACAAAAATTTGTTATTTATTTGACTTCTCAATATTAACCAAAATCTTGACGTACACGATTATAATACAAGAAGCCGAGGAGATTAGCACTTGGTGAAACACAATATTCGTTTTTTTTAACAAAAACCTTATCATATTGGTAGGAAACTCTAAAACAAGCTACCGCAGTTTCTAAAAAGTCTTCAAATATAGACATATTTAAAAAAAATTGAAAAAATATCTAGTTGATTTTTATAGTGTACAAGACTTCCTTTCACATCAAAATTGAGCCTCGCCTCAACTAACTGATATAGTAATAAATTATTGTTGCTAGTGTTAGATTTTTATAATGATTATTGACTTATACCCCTTGACTGGAGTCTCGAAGGCGTAATCTACAGAGGAAAATAATTAAAAAAATAAAAGCTCTTTTAGTACTTCTAACAGAGGAATTGAAATTTTTTTTTTTTTGGAGGATATGAAGCCCACAAAGGTCTGAGACCTGTACGTGAGTAATGAGTTGGATGATGGTGATTGATGAGTTGGACCTACAGTTTTAGGTGGATTCCGAACCACCGGGAAGTGATTTTACAGCAGAGAACAGTGTCTTTTTTGCTGGCCAATCTAATCGGTCACCGTTAGGAACAAGACCTACGAGAACGCAGCCTATCTCTCTGATTGAACAAATACCTGCTACGGCTCGCGGCTATCACTTCCCAAAATTAATATCACAAAAACATCCGCCATTGAGCTATATATTGATAATTATTTTCCTTTCAACCATTAAATTACATTTACAGTAAATAACATTAATTCACTATAATATTATTCGTAAAAACTATACTTATAAAAATTTACTATCTTACTTGTCAATACTATTTTTTTCTAAACTATTACTTGTGAAATTATTGCTCCAATAAAAATACAGCCAGAAAACAACCACCTCTCAACACATGACGGTTATTTTGTATCCGCTTATTTCAACTGTATAAAGAGGATTCAATGAATTTAACGCGTGTGGTAGGTGCTTTGCTTAAAATATGAGAATATGAAAATTCGTACGAACATGGGTCCGGAAACGCTTTGATAGAATAATAGTTCCTGATGTATGTATAGATAAATTATAAATTTTTAAAGTTTTTAATATTGTTATTTAGATTGAAAATTGAGCTAAAACCGAATAAAACATAATAAAAGTCGGTAGCTAAGGTGGTTTCCAAGATGGATGACCAAATTATCAAAATCCCTTTTATGGGCTTCAAAGTAAATACACAAAATAATGATACACGAATAAATTCAACTAAAAAACTTAAAATAAAACATATTTTAAAACAAAAAAAGAAACCGACTTCAGTGAAATGATAAAATACTCACGTACTAAAAAGTTTAAAATAAAGTATTTACTTTAAACTGAGAAAATTTTAAATTTCATACAAGTAATCTTTTGAAGTCGGCGCCAAATTTCCCATAAACTTCTAAAATATAACAGAATTACTCTGTGATGTTTTCCATGACGAAATAATTGAACAATCTAATATCAAAACTGACACTGTATTTCAGTAAAAGTGAGTGTAAATCACATTTAATTGAAATACAGTGTTAGTTTTGATATTGGATAGAATTTCTTATCAATTACTGTATTTCAGTAAAAGTGAGTGTAAATCACATATTTAATTGAAATACAGTGTTAGTTTTGATATTAGATAGAATTTCTTATCAATCACTTCCTGGTGGTTCGGTACCCACCTAGAACTGTAGGTTCAACTCATCAATCTCCATCATCCAATTCATTACCCACGCAAAACTCTCAGACCTATGTGGGCTTCATCCTCCAAAAAATACAGTGTTAGTTTTGATATTAGATAGAATTTCTTATCATCTTTATAAAATATTTGGCGCCGACTTCAAAAGATTACTTGTATGGAATTTAAAATTTTCTCAGTTTGAAGTAAATACTTTATTTTAAACTTTTTAGTACGTGAGTATTTTATCATTTCACTGAAGTCGGTTTCTTTTTTTGTTTTAAAATATGTTTTATTTATTTTATTATTCGCCACCTCCCGCTGAGGCTGCATTTCAAATTTCTAGCTGCATTGGTTAACAGATGTCATAAACCTGGCATAATAACATTTCATCATACCCAGTCATATGTTTCCTACATATTGCAAGGCTCCAACTGCACGGTAGCCTACATGCAAAGTGCAAAGTCTTTTGTTGTTCAAAGACAGCGTAAATAACGCCACTAAGGGGCCTGCCATATGATTAAAAACTGTTGACTTATATCAGCTGTTCCTTTAAGCTGTTTGGCTGGCAAGTTCAGTAGGTTAGGTCTTTAAAACGGTTTAATTAATAATAATTATTAGCTTCCCTATTGAAATTTATGGTCAGAAACCATCCCCAATACTCACACAGCATATTCCCAAAGTTTCATGCCGATCTGTCAAGTAGTTTTGGAGTCTATAGGGAACACACATACATACAGACATACAGACAGACATTCATTTTTATATATAGAAATAATAGCATAGAACTATAGTAATTAATTATGATGAGCTTGTCAGACGGTTTGATATGGCAGTGCGAAGCTGTTTATTATCAAGGCTGTTTGCGCACTAAGTAATACAGGAAGCGGTGAGACCCTTGAGGCGTAGCAAGCTAGAATGCCCGAGGGGCAGTAACGCAACCCGCTTACTACATTTCAAACCCATTTCTTATTCTTTTTTTTTTCTTCTACTTATTATTCTTCTTCTTCACCGTCTCCGACATATTCTTCTCTTTTTTCATCTCCTCTTCTTCCTCCAATTCTTATTCCTCTTCCTTCTCTTCTTCACTTCGTCTCTTTCTACTTGTTCTCATTGTTCTTCCCCTTCCTTTTCTTCTTCAACATCTTCTTCTTCATCTTCTTTCTCATCTTCTTCTTCTTCTCCTCTTTCTAATTTTTCTTTTTCTTTTTCTTTACTTTTCTTTCTCTTTGCTTTTATTTTTCTTTTCTTCTTCTTATCTTTTTCTATTTCTCTTCTTCTTCTTCTTCTTCTTTGTCATCGTTTTCTCGTTCTTCTTTTCTTCCTCTCTTTCTACTTGTTCTTATTGGTTTCCCCCCATATTTATCTCTTCTTCTTCTTTTTCATCATCTTCTTCTTCTTTCTCCTCTTCCTCCTCTTCCTCCTATTCCTCCTATTCCTCCTCTTCCTCCTCTTCCTCCTCTTTCTCCTCTTCGCCTCTTCTCCTCTTCTGCTCTTCTCCTCTTCCTCCTATTCCTCCTCTTCCTCCTCTTCTCCTCTTCTCCTCTTCCTCCTCTTCTCCTCTTCTCCTCTTCTTCTCTTCTCCTCTTCTCCTCTTCTCCTCTTCTCCTTTTCTCCTCTTCTCCTCTTCCTCCTATTCCTCCTCTTCCTCCTCTTCCTCCTCTTCCTCCTCTTCTCCTCTTCTCCTCATCTCCTCTTCTCCTCTTCTCCTCTTCTCCTCATCTCCTCTTCTCCTCTTCTCCTCTTCTCCTCTTCTCCTCTTCTCCTCTCCCTCCTCTTCCTCCTCTTTCTCCTCTTCCTCCTCTTCCTCCTCTTCCTCCTCTTCCTCCGCTTCTTCCTCTTTCTACTCTTCCTTCTCCTCCTCCTCTTCCTTTTCTTACGCCTCTAACTCCTCTTACTCCTCTTACTTCTTCTAATTTTTCTCATTGTTTTCTCCCCTTCTTCGTCGGTGTCTTCTTCTTTTTCTTTTCGTCTTCTTCTTTTTATTTTCATCTTCTCTTTCTACTTGCTTTTATTGATTTTCCTCAATATTTTTCTTCTTCTCCTCCTCCTCCTTCTTTTTCTTCCTCCTCCTTTTCTTCTCTTCTTCTTCATTTTCTATCTTTCCACTTGTTCTCATTGTTCTGCCTCCTATTTTCATTCTTCTTCTATCTCTTTTCTATTTCTTCTTTTTGTTCTTCCTCCTCCTTTTCCTCCTTTTCTCCACTTCCTCTTCTTCTACTTGTTCTCATTGTTACTCCCCCACCTCCCACCTTTTTTCTTCTTCTTCATTTTCTTCTCCGTCGTTCTCTTCTTCTTCTTTTCTTCCACTCTTCTACTTGTTCTTACCACCATATTTTCTTCTTCTTTTTCTTGTTCTCTTTCTCCGTCTACTTTCTTTTTTTTCTTTTTCTTCTTCATGCTTCTTTTTTTCACCTTCTGATTTCTCTTTTTTTCTTCTTCATCTTAGAAGTCACTCAAATACTAATATTACTATTCATATCACTCGAAGTTTGTAATGTTTGCAATGCAAGGGGTGTGGTCCTTTGAAGCATGATTGATGTTTAGTTGTGGGGGAAATCAATCCTTGAAGGCTTTGCATACGCATGTATTTACCTAAAAACTCTCTCATAATTCTACTCTCCTTTTCACTCTACCCTCTTCTCTTTTTGGCTTTTCTATCCGCCCCTCAATTATTCCTCCCGCCTTCGAGTACCGCCCCCGGGGGATTGTGGATGTGGGGCAGAGATGTGACAGACCACAAATTTTGTTCATGCGCACAGTAGCTGAAAGCGTGCATCCACGCATGCGCTGTTTGACAGCTAGCTTCTCACTTTCCGTTCATCAGTAAATTCTATTGGTGATTCTAAAATAAAAGAAAAAGAAACATGGAATTAAACGCTCCTGATGCAGTAGACGTTGAGGTTGAAGGATGTGGAGATTTAGAAAATTGTAGCTTCCGCCTTTCGCCAGTAGCGGTTGAATTAGTAATTGAGAAGAATAAAATTAAAAAATGTAGAAAAAAAGAAAATAAGTTACTTAAGCTCCCGAAGCAGAGGATGTTGGGACTGTATAAAGTGACGAGTGAGAAAATGGTAGCTTCCCTCGTAAGCAAGAAGCGGTGTAATCTGGGATTAATTAATTTATTGTTAAGAACTCCTTTTTCCATGAGAATTCCAGCTTTTTTTTCTGAGTATGAAGTATGAAGCCCACATAGGTCTTTTTTTTTGTAGATTACGTCTTGGAGACTCCAGTTAAGGAGTATAAGACAAGTCAGATCAACAATATTATACACTAGATAACATAATTACTTCAATTAGTTGAGGTGATGCTTAATTTTGATGTGAAAGGAACTCTTGTACACTATAAAAAGCTTTATCAACTAAATATTTCTTCAATTGTTTTTTAAATATTTCTATATTTTCAAGACTCTTCAAAAACTGCGGTAGCTTGTTGTAGAATTTCCTACCAATATAACTAGGTTTTTGTTTGAATAAGCTACTATTGTGACTCACCAAGTGATAATCTCCTCGGCTTCTTGTATTATAATCATGTACATCAAGATTTTGGTTAATATCATTCGTTCTGAAACCTGTGCGTGGGTAATGAGTTGGATGATGGTGATTGATGAGTTGGACCTACAGTTTTAGGTGGGTTCCGAACCACCGGGAAGGGACTTTACAGCAGAGAAAAGTGTCTTTTTTTCTGGCCAATCTAGTCGGTCACCGTTACAAACAGGACCTACGAGAAAGCAGCTTCACTTGAGTGTTTTCTCCCAAGCAGCATGTTTATAATATGTGGTTTCAAATTAGGGCCATCATTGAAAATTTTTGGAGCATCGAAAATGTGGAATATTTTATTTATTCCTGCATGTTATATTATTCATGGGTACGATTGTAATACAGTCCTAAAGATATAAGTTAAAGATTATTACACAGTGCTAGAGATATACGTTTAGAATTCAATAGAGGTTTAGGGAACCATACACTATTTTTCTGATTGTTATTACCACATATATAGGCTATATAATAATGATATATATCCAGAAAACCATTGATTGACTACTTTAGGACGACCTAAAAGTTTGATCGACCTACTGCTAGCGCAGCCATAACTGCATAAACAAACCTAACCTAACCTGGCTAGATGTGACTGAACCACCTTTGTTTACTAGGTCGGTCAAAAAGACAGTCGTACAAATGGTGTCCTCCCACTACTTTATATATCAGTTCGATTATCTGATGACCTAAGCAGAATTCTGACCTGTTCTGATCATGAAAATAACGAACGATATATATGAAGAAGTAACGTAATCTGAAACTACAAGTACATAAAACATCTAAATGTACAAATAATATTTTAATATATCAATTGATCAGTAGTTGGAAATTACCCTACCCAACTGTGGCATGTAGGAAGCTACTTCATATGTAAAAAAGAGAGATATTAACTAAAATCTTGACGTATACAATTATAATAGAAGAAGCCGAGGAGATTATCTCAAGGTGATTCACAATACAGTGGAACCTTGATAAATCGAACCTCAATAAATCGAAATCCTTGATAAATCGAATTTTTCCAATTCCCCTAGAACTTGCTATCCTACCACCATGTTATTTTACCTTTATAAATCGAAGATTTCATGGATATTACCTTGATAAATCGAAGTTTTTGGATCTATTGAGCTTTAATACTAACCTCTATAATTCGAAGGTTCGGCAGAAAACCCTTTATTATTCGAAGTTTTGCAGTTTCCGGACCTTTATAAATCGAAGTTGTAATAAGAGAACCTTAGTAAATCGAAGTTGCATGCTTATTGGATAAGATTCTGAAAAGGTAAGTGTTTTGAACCTCTATAAATCGAAGTATTTTAAGATGGACCTTGATAAATCGAACCTCAATAAATCGAAATCCTTGATAAATCGAATTTTTGCCGTTCCCCTTGAGATTCGATTCATCAAGGTTCCACTGTAGTAGCTTATTCAAACAAAAATCTATTTATATTGGTAGGGAATTCTACAACAAGCTACCGAAGTTTTTAAAGAGTCTTCAAAATATAGAAATATTAAAAAAACCATTGAAAAAATATCTAGTTTTTGCTTTTTATTGTGAACAAGAGTTCCTTTCACATCAAAATAAGCATCACCTCAACTAATTGATATAGTAATTATTATGGTAACTAGTGTATAAGATTGTATAATTGTTATGTGACTTGTCTATACTCCGTAACTGGAGTCTCCAAGACGTAATCTTCAACAAAATCAAACAAAAAATGTGCCATGTTCTAGAGTGGAGGTGCAGGTTTAATATTTTTTTAATAAGTCAAGTCACTTAAAATATTCGAAATTACTGTCTCTATATTCTGTCATCCCGTATTCAATATCCAATTGACTATTGTGATCTTGAGCATTTTTTTGTGCGCTGTGTCTTTGATATTTCTGGGAAGTAATAGATTGCACAATTTTGGTGCCAAGTGATATACAGCTTTCCTGGAAACATTAGCTAGCAATGAGAAGGTGTCTGTTTCTTTTGTCATTCAACGGTTGCTGTTTTGAAAAGATCCTTTGTTTCTGTCTGATATGCAGGTGTTTTTCTTGGAGTAATCCAAGAAATCAAGTAATCTTGCCTTGTATAATGTATAAACAATGTATTCAGGGAAGTGATAGCTGTGAGCTGTAGCAAGTCTCTGTTCAATAATATAGAGATAAGCTGCGTTCTTCTGGGTCCTCTTTGTAAGGGTGACCGATTAGATTGGGCAGCAAAAAATACACTGTTCTCTGCTGTAAAATCACTTCCCGGTGGTTCGGAATGCACCTGAAACTGTAGGTCCAACTCACTATCCATCATTCAACTCATTACCCACGAACAGGTCTTAGACCTATGTGGGCTTTATCCTCAAAAGAAAAAAAATATACTGAATAATAAGACGAAATTGTCATAACCGCATTTGTTGGAAATAGTGAGATATTAGTCAGTAGTCAATATAGTCAATAGTATCATTCCATGTTTAGTATACTTGAAACAGATTAAGCTACTCTGTACTTTAGTTTTTGTTTGTTTGGGAGTGATAATGGTATAACAACCGAAACTAGTATCTCACTATTTTTAATAAATGAGGTTGTGACAATTTCGTCTTATCATTCATTATGAATATCTTTCACAATATCACCTTCGCTACCACAATGAAGAATAAATGTACATCACATAACTCGGATGGGATATAATGGATAATCCGAATCAAATACCAATTTCAATCTCTACCGAATTTAAAAAAAAATCAACATCTTGATTAAATTGAATCATTCTTTCAAGCACCTAGTGTGCAGTAATGCCTATGAAGTAACCAAGGAAGAATTCAGGCCACTTTAAGGTCACTGTTACGCTATGCATTCGGGGCAGAAGAATAAAAAAGCGTAGATCAATAAATGAATGTATAGGTCAAGTAGATGGTGAAAAGAAACAAAACATTTCTGGTTTCATTAAGACAATAAGGCTGTCACAATGACAAAACAAACAACAAGCAGGCTAAACAAGTAAATTAAGCACTTCATTGTTAAAAACAGATTAGCCACCGCCAATCGTATAGGACTGCAAATGATTTTGATTGTTTTATTGGACTCGGGTGACCTACATTTTTCAGCAGCTCGTTGTAAGAGAGTGATGGCTGTTTAAAAAGAAAAATGAATTGTATTGAAGTGGAATGCAACGACGGATGCTTGAAAAAAGGATGATTACCAAAGTAAAGATTGGAGAATCGTTGGATGAATTGAACAAGGACGGCACTATTCGCGAGCGCAGGAAAATGCGTTTATAATTTTGGGTGTACTGCGACCCACAACATTTAGCTTTTCTTAATGTCAGGGTCGTCTCCTCCATATTCCAGCCCATCAACGGTATTTCTTCATTCTTCTTCTTCAGCTATTGTTGTAAGCGTGTACAATATAAAACAAACGACCGCGTACCTATTCACTAACTTAATTAAACGAAAGCAAAAGTCAATACCACGAGTGCGGCAATTAAGTCGACAGACACTTCTCTTGTCGCTGTGGCCTGTCTTCATTGTGATGAATATGCCCGCTCAGCCAGAGCTGTAATTAACGCCTGTTTATCATCGGGATGCCTCATTTGTAAACCGAAAGGACACGTAAGTTACAACTTGAAGAAATTGGGATGTTCATCTGGAAGACGAAAAAACCATAGAATAATATTGCTAAAGCATTCAACGTATTGAATCAGTAGTTCTTGAATCAGCGTGTTGTTGTTATTATATTATCTCTTATTATATATTAACCCCACCATATAGCCATTTGTTTTTGTATTTGTGTTTCTGTTTTGTATATTATACTATTGTACTGTTGTATTGTAAATTTGTTTTCTGTTGTATTTTGTGTGTGTTTGAATAAAATTTGAATTGAATTGAAAAAAAAAAAAAATACTAGCTGGCCCAACGCGCGTTGCTGCATTCTCATAAAAATTCTCCTTGATTTTATTATTCGCCACATCCCGCTGAGGTTACATTTAAAACTAGGAAAGAAGTTAGTCCTAGGGCTCTTTCAGCTGATCATAGAGGCTTCGTTGTTTTCTTAATCACCACCTCTGAATGAAGAAACATTTCAAATTTAAACCTCCTATGACTATAAGGGTAGAAGCTGGGTTTTTTATTTTATTATTCGCCACCTCCCGCTGAGGCTGCATTTCAAATTTCTAGCTGCATTGGTTAAGAGATGTCATCAACCTAGCATAATTACATTTCATCATACCCAGTCGTATGTTTCCTACATATTGCAAGGCTCCAACTGCACGGTAGCCTACATGCAAAGTTCAAAGTCTTTTGCTGTTCAAAGACAGCGTAAATAACGCCACTAAGGGGCCTGCCATATGATTAAAAAAATGTTGACTTCTATCAGCTGTTCCTTCAAGCTGTTTGGCTGGCAAGTTCAGTAGGTTAGGTCTATAAAATGGTTTAATTAATAATAATTATTAGCTCCCCTATTGAAATTTATGGTCAGAAACCATCCCCAATATTCACACAACATATTCCCAAAGTTTCATGCCGATCTTTCAAGTAGTTTTGGAGTCTATATGGAACACACATACATACATACATACAGACAGACATTCATTTTTATATAATATAGAGATTATCAATAATAATAATAATAATGATATTAAAATATAAAAATAAATTCTCGTTATCTGATACATTAAATTATGATTTGAGACCTAATTGAACAACCGAATATCAAGTCTATTACACAAATTCAACACTACTTAGAAGACAGCTCCTCTACATTAGCAGTAAATACATTAATATCCTACAAAACGAATACCTGAGAAACAGAAATAATAATAAAACAATTCACATGAACAGAAACATTAATTCATGGATTAGATCAAAATTTTTCTCATCTTTAAATTTTATTCAATAAATAAAATTATATGCAAGTGACTATATTGTTTACTAAATAAATTAAAAAAAAATAAATAAACTTATTAAACTATAAATGCGACTCTCACCAGCGCACAAGGTTTTTCCTTTTGCTGGTGATGCCATAATAATTATAAAAACTAAATAATAGTAATTGAGCACATTACTGTAATAGGGCTACAGACGATATACAGATAATTAATTAATTACATATAATTTATATTCAAATATTTTACATATAATTACATTGTAATCACTAATACAAAAGATCTTGTAGTTATGTAGATTAATATAATGTAGAAGTGTGTTATTATTTAGTTTTATTTTGTACAATGACATTTGTAATGTTTCTGTTTTTATGTGGCAATAAATTCAATTTCAATTTCAATTTCAAATGAAACAATCAGTGTCTCAATATAAAAATTTGTAATTAATAAATAAGTTACTACAACATAAAAAATAAAATAATAATAATAATAATTTTTTTTCTTTCTTTATTTTTTACTATCTCACTTTTACATGACAAAATCAATAAGTACACTTTAATAATAATAATAATAATAATAATAGCTCAGTGAAGATGGTTCATTTTTTTGGACTTGTTCTTCTTGTTTGCCCACCAGCTTTTCATTTTTTTTTGTGCGAATTCAGCTTTCACTTTTCACTCCATTTTTGTTCCAACTCTTGGAGGGTTTTTGTCTCTGGTATAATTTCCCATTTATAAAGTTTTTATTCTGAAGTATTTTCTATTGTAAATTTCTTTGTTGGTTATTTTGGCCAGTACTAGGGTTTTTTAACATCTCGTATCCATTCCCCTCCATTGACAAATGATGATACTTAGTTTAAAATTTATTCTTTCTGTTAGTCTATTGTCTGGAAGCCTCATTATGTGACCATGAAAATTAAGGCGTCTTTTCCTCATGTCTGTTTCTATATTAGAATATTCTTCAACTTTAGACGTTCTCTGTAATCTATATCTCCGTAATTATTATTATTTTCCTTTTTGGCTTGACAGATTTCTGGGCCTAGCCCATGCCAATAAAAAAAAAAATAATAATAATAATTACGGAGATATAGATTACAGAGATACGAGATGTTAAAAAAAACCCTTGTACTGGCCAAAATAACCAACAAAGAAATTTAAAATAGAAAATACTTCAGAATAAAACTTTATAAATGGGAAATTATACCAGAGACAAAACCTTCAAGAGTTGGAACAAAATGGAGTGAAAAGTTGAAAGCTGAATTCGCACAAAAAATGAAAAGCTGGTGGGCAAACAAGAAGAACAACTCCAAAAAATGAACCTTCTTCACTGAGCGTCTTCTGCTTTGGGAGTTAACGTCTAATAATAATAATAATAATAATAATAATAATAATGCCTATAGTGATTACTTCAACTGCTGTAATTACAAAATCCCTACATAAATATATCACGGATCTTGATCTTCCACCTAATATTTATATTGCCCTGCAGAAGTCAATGGTATTGGATACATGTGCGATAACAAGAAAATTTTTAAGCATATAAAAAATAATAAATATAGTGATGATAGTAGACTAGAAAAAGATTAGTGTATATGGTATAGTAATGAATAATAAAGTGAGATGAGTGGGGAAAAAGTGAGATAAAAAACACTAACTGTGAACACAGAAAACACAAAAATGTAACTGTATAGTAATTGTGTGACTAAATGTATATGAGCACCTTAGCAGCTTAAGAAACGATATCAGGAAATTACTTTTACAATATTTAGTGGGTACATACTTGATCAATGATCCGTATGTACTCTTCACCAGGTATGTACCTAATACCAGCGATTAGGCTGTGAGGTCGGCAATAATAATAATAACAACAACAGTAATTATGGTAACTATTTACCATGATAATTGCCCCCCCCCCAAAACATGGGGGGCACTTTGAACTCCCAAACTCTACAGTAACCATCTCGGAACTATTCTACAATGTGCCTGAACATTTCATTAAAATCGGTTCAGCGGTTTCGGAGTTTATGGGGAACATACATACATTACATAAATCGCCTTTTATGTAAGCATATATGTGAAAATTCACTATCATTCAATTTTGGTATAGCTCTAGACGAAAATATATTATCACATTACCGTTTCTTCTGTGTCTAAGTTTCTAGTTTACAATCTCAGTCATATACTGACGGTTCTCTCGGATTTAGCTAGTCACTGCGAGTTAGTCAAAAAAACCAAAAAGCTATTCAAGTTATGATGATGTATGCAGTAATATGGGAAAGCGCAGAATCTTTGCACACCTTACAAACATAAATATATGGAGTGGTTGATCATTGAATGAGGTTGAGATGTTGAGAGCGGGCGAACGTCCAGTGATGGTTAGGTTAGGTTAGGTGAGGCAGGTGACTAGTTTACTTTTTGTGCACTCGCAGTACTAGAGTTGTAGTACTTGCAACCAGCCAGCGGTCCAAACAAGGATGAAAATTAGCTGTTGTTGCCGCCGTCATAGGAACAATGCTCGGCCAGTGCAATAATTTACATGACAATGTGTAATAAAGCAAATAGCGGTCTGTGGTGATTTTAGAGCACTTTTTATTCTCTTGCACAACCGCTCAGTGCTCTGCTCACCCTCTACTCAGTGAAATGAGTGTCGTGCCATCATCCACTCTCCTCAAATTATCCCATTATCACTTCCTTGCCACAACAATAAACGAATGCAATTACGTCGACGGACTGCGATTGGGAACTTAGTTGCAATCGATAACTGCTTCGAAAAAATCCAGTTGTTTTTACGCGAAATAATTCTGTGCTTGTTTTTGATCTGTACGGATCCAGATTTCGCCTGGAATTCAGCTCCTCCTATGAAAGTCACACTGAATTTTTTAGTTAATTGAACAGTTTTTAGGTAAAATGAGATGAAAAATCCAATAAAAATTTTTCCAATATTTTGGAGCCAATAGGCTCTGTATTCTATTAATGTTGGGTATAAGTTATTCTTAAGGTTGTTCATAAGTGTTATTGTTTTTGTTTTCATCCGGCGCACAAGCTAGGCTTTGCTGATGGAAATCATGAAGTATATATTTTTTTCTTATATGTAACTTACTATACAAACACATAGTTTTAGTGTATCTGATTGTGATGTACTATTACATTGTTTTTTGAATAAATAAATAAGTATAAGAAAAATTGAGGTAAATCACTGAAGGTCAAGGTCGAAAAACATTTTTTTTTCGTTTAGCCTACAATAACTCCGTCAAATTGCCTATAAACAATCAAATATGATGTTTATATTGAGATTAAAGTATAGCATTGATTCTTCTATATTCTATTGATTATTCACATCTATCTTTTCATTATGTAATTACTCTAATAAATTAGTTCTATGAATTAGTTTGTATTAAAAAAAAACGTTGTGGCAATAAAGGAATTTGAATCTTTATTTTGTTGTTCAAGCTATATTTGTGCTCATAAGGTTTGTGCCAGGTTTTGTCCAGTGTATAAAAGTACCATGTACAATGCGAGTTATTGTATTATATATGTGTAGCCTATATTATTCCAGTAATTTTGTAACTAACTTCGTGTGTGTAAGTTTCCTGCCTGTTATGACTCAGAATAAGCTATCTATTATGATAAATTATAATGAATAATTTATTTATTACTAGATGGCCGGTCACGCGTTGCTGGAGGAGAAGGAGGAGGAGGAGGAGGAGGAGGAGGAGGAGGAGGAGAAGGAGGAGAAGGAGGGGAAGGATGAGAAGGAGGAGAAGGAGGAGAAGGAGGAGAAGGAGGAGATAGAGAAGAAGGTGGTGAAGAAGGGGAGCGATGGTAAGGAGGAGAAGGAGGAAGAGGTGGCGGTGGAGGAAGAGGTGGCGGTGGAGGAGGAGGAGGAGGAGGAGGAGGAGGAGAAGGAGAAGGAGAAGGAGGAGGAGTAGGAGGAGGAGGAGAAGGAGGAGGAGAAGGAGGAGGAGAAGGAGGAGGAGAAGGAGGAGGAAATAAGTAGAGAATAAGGAGGAGCCGATAGTCAAGAAGCAGAAGGAAAAAGAAGAGAGAAAAATCAGAATCACAAGAGCCGAAAGTAGTCAAAAAATGTTAATTCATGTATGGTACAACAATGTGGCAGTAGCAAAATTACTATTATTTTATTTAGAAAAAATATCTTTAAATAAGTTTTGTTCAATCCAGTTAGAGATTTTTCAGGCTGATATAACCAGTCTTGAGAGTTATTTTTTGTCTATTTTTTCCATGTTCCAGAGGAAGATAACAAAATAAAAAAAATTCTCGAAACTGAAAGTTGAGTATAGAATTTCCTTTTCCAATATTAAATAAAAGTTTGATAAGGGAGATATACTTAACAAGTTTTGATTTCATTGTTAATGACGAGTATTTTTCATACATTGATGTAATGAAGGCTTCCGTGGAACTATAAATAGGTAATAAAATCAAATCGACATTATTTTGTGTTTGGTTGTAGATTATTTATTCAATAATAAATGTGATAATGGGAACGTACAAAGTAAAGTTTTATTTGCGTGTTAATTCTACTCCTCACACAAGAAACTGAATTTATTATCTACTATCAATTTCTCTACAACTTCTTCGAAGGCAGTTAATTGCTTTCCTTGCCTTTTCTTTCGATTGTTTTCAATGACATCCCACTCTATTCTTCCCACTTGCAGAAACAGCCATAACTCCCGAAGTAGATCACCACCTCTTTTTCCTGCACTCAACCACCAATAGTCCAGAATTAGTGTCAACTCTGTTTTGTCACTAACAATGGAGAATACAGAGTCTGAACTGTGATTACTATCTCGTTAATTTCATGAGGTGCTAACGCTGTCTGTGCAGTGTTGAAGATCGAACACATTTGTCACTCTAACAACGTGTTATTAGGATGTCGTCGTACCTCCATTATCACCTCACCGCCATTTTGTGTTTTCTGTTTGGGATTATTTATGACATGTGCTCCGCTAAGGAGCAGAAGATGCAGGATGAGAGAGGAGAAGATGGAGGAGAAGTAGATGTGGCAGAAGGATAAGTAGAAGAATGGGATGGAGAAGAAATAAAAGAAGAGCATAGAGGTTATAGAGTAGAGAGATAGAAGAAAGAAAATGGTAGAAGATGAGAAAGAATGGTGAATAAGAAGGAGGAGAAGAAGGAAGAGGAGGAGAAAGAGGAGGAGAAGGTGGAGAAGGAGAAGAAGGATTAGAACGAGGAGATGGAGGAGATGAAGGAGATGAAGGAGATGGAGGAGATGGAGGAGATGAAGGAGGAGGAGAGGAAGGAGAAAGGAGGAAACCAAGGAGAAGGAGGAGAAAGAAGATAAAGAGGAGAAGGAGGAGAAAGAGGAGAAGGAGGAGAAAGAGGAGAAGGAGGTGAAGGAGGAGAAGGGGGAAAAGGAAGAGATATTTGATATTTATTTATAACATCTTACGTTGCCAGGTCTAGTAAGACCTATGGCAAACACTAATAAATATAACCTAAAATATAAAAAGAGAAGGAGATGGAGGAGAAGTAGGAGAAAAACGAGAAGGATGAGAGGAGAAGGAGGAAAAGGAGGAGGAGGAGGAGATGGAGGAGAAGGAGGAGTAGGAGGAGAAGGAGGAAAAGGAGGAGAAGGAGAAGAAGGAGGAGAAGGTGGAGAAGGAGGAGTCGGAGGAGAAGGAGGAGAAAATTGGAGAAGGATGAGAGGAGAAGGAGGAGAAGGAGGAGAAGGAGGAGAAGGAGGAGAAGGAGGAGAAGGAGGAGAAGGAGGAGAAGGAGGAGAAGGAGGAGTAGGAGTAGGAAAAGGAAGAGAAGAAGGAGAAGGATGAGGAGGAGAAGGTGGAGAAGGAAGTGTAGGAGTAGGAAAAGGAAGAGAAGAAGGAGAAGGATGAGGAGGAGAAGGTGGAGAAGGAAGTGTAGGAGGGGAAGAAGAAGAAGAAAAAGATGGAGGAGAAGGAGGAGGAGGAGAAGGAGGAGTAGAATAAGGAGGAGGAGAAGGAGAATGAGGAGTTAGAGAAGAAGGTTGAGAAGAAGGGGAGGGAGGGGAAGGAGGAGAAGGTGGAAAAGGTTTAGAAGGAGATGAAGGAGGAAAAGGTGGAGGAAGAGGAGAAGGAAGAGAAGGAGGAGAAGGAGGTGATAGAGGAGAAAAATAAGGAAGAAGGAGTTGAAATACGAGAAGAAGAAAAGAGGAAAATAGAAAGGGATCAAGACAATAAAAAAGTAGAAGAAAAAGAAAAGAAAGAGGGAAAAGAAAAAGAAAAAAATAACAATAACAGCTAGATCAATGAGAATGAGAAGAAGAAATAGGAGAGATAACATGTTAAAAAGGAAAAATGACAAAAAGGAATGGAGAAATGAAGAATTGTGAAAAAATAAGAAGCAGAATAGAAGGGCTAAACAGAAAAAATGAAGAGAAGGAGAAACAAATAAAAAATAATGGATAAATAAGAAGCTGAAGTGGAAGAAAAGAATAGACTAAAAATTGAATCGACCAGAGAGAAAAGTGATTGAATAAGAGGTGGAGTAGAAGTAGAGAGACGATAGAACTTGATACAGAGATAGAGAGTTAGTACTTTGAAAGATGAAGCAGATAAATTTTGCATGTATGAATGAAAAAAGAGCAGGTTGGTGAAGAGGAAGTGGAGGAAAATGAGAATAGGAAAAAGCAGGATGAGAGGATAGAGAAGAAAATTAAAAATAAAACAATTTTTAAAGCAAAAAAAGAAACCGACTTCAATGAAATGATTCCCAAAAATGAGTTGCTCACGTACTGAAAAGTTTAAAATAATTTACAATTAATACAAGTAATCTTTTAAAGTCGGAGCCAAATTTTTTACAATCTTCTAAAATATAACATAGAAATTCTTTTTCTTAGTTTAAAGTAAATACTTCATTTTAAACTTAGTCTTTCATTTTTGAGTATCAATTAATTGATGTCGGTTACTTTTTTGTTTCAAAATTGATTTGATTTTAAGCTTTTTAATTGAATTTTAAAACTTTGAAAACATGATAAATTTCTTATTCTATTTATTTTTATTTTTTATACATTCAAAATACAACTTATAGTAAAGAAACAACAGGCTTTTAGCCAAAAACAGGGTACATTCTGGAATATTTATCAAACAAATTAATATGATCAATATAAAATATACCTGGATTTCTTGTTCCATGACGAACTGCGTTGTTAATATTAACTTTTCATGTGAAATTTAACGACATGCAGTCAAATTTGACTGCATGTCGTTAAATTTCACATGAAAAGTTAATATAAAATATACGTTGGAGTAACTCAAAATCTACGTATAAGAAAAGTTAATAAAGTATGTAAAATTGCACAACTCTCTATTTAACGTACAGTATTTCAATTATATTAGCGAAAGGCTTCTTGAAAGTGAAATGGCTATTGATTAGTAATTTTACTGCGGTCCCTTTAACCTACACTTTGATTTAATAACGTTGAAGAATATAGATGAATTATTTTTTGAAATTAACGATCGCTAACAGTTCTCATTTCAACTCATGATTGAAGTTATATAACTTTATTGAACGAGCGAAGCGAGTTCTTCTTTTTGACTTGAGGCTCGAGGCGTTGTGTGTTTGTATGTTCCACGATAACTTTCGAACGCCTTTATCAATCAATTTCAAATTTGAAACAGATTCTTGGTATCTTTAGACAGGTCAAGTTCTTTGGCCAATAAAATTAACCGTCTCCTTCATCCTTTTAGAGGCGAAACAAAAGGATAGATTCTCAGCCCTTCATTAATAAATCTATATATCACTATATATAGAAAATATTTGTTTTCACCATATGGAATTTGCAATAGATTTCAAAATACATTTTGAGTTATCAGCTGTAGGTGAATAAATGCGATCAGGCTTATTATAGAATCTCTATCAGCTGATATACTAATTTCATTTCCCTGATAAAATATGGATGAATAACAGCTGTTTTTTATGTGGTGAATATATCTACTCTATAGATACACTAATTTCATTGCTCTGATATATAGGTCTATGAGCACAATAGGTCTTTTTTGGGGAAAATAAATCTGTGTATCAGAGCAACGATGAACTTGAACTTCAAGTGATAGATGTCTTGTGAATTTTATCTAAATAAGTATCTTCAAAGCAGCCGTTTTTCGTTGCTACCTTACCCCTACGATAAGCTTTCCAAATGAGTTTCCCTTTAAAAAATGAATTGTTTGCAAGCGAGTTCTCCAGCCCGTTGGGCTCACTAGTTATTATTAGTTTGAATAGCAGATCGAGAGTATCGAATAGCAATGTTCGATATTATTATCGATATTAGATCGAGAGTATCGAATAGCAATGTTCGATATTATTATCGACATTACACCCGTGCGTAAAGTAATCACTTTGCACACGCCGTGCGCAAAGTAAATTAAATGCGGGAATCAGCTGTTCTGCGTACTATTTACAGTTGAGAAATGAGGAGCTTTGCAATCGGGTGTTGGGAAAATTAATAAAAAGAAGAAGATTAAGAAAGAACTGTTCCAGAGTTGAAAATGACTCGTAACAATGCAGCATACTCAAGCCAACTGAGTTTGTGACGTATATAAACTCTCTAACTAGCAAATTAGACAATGCCACCACAATAAATTCAACTTAACGATTATTATTTCTCAACCATAATAAACTTGTTGAAGGCACTCATTACCAGACAGACTCACCTATAATGCTAATTTCAGACTCTTCACTAGCACTGCTTATAAAGAACCTGTTATAAAGATCTTTTATGCCCAAAATTATCCTATATCTTTCAAGATGATTGGGTTGGAATTTTGAATTATGTTCTCGCTGTAAGTATCAATGACCGATTGTGCTCTTGATAATATTCTAACTTTCACGTGTAAGTTATAGGGCCACATTTTTTGTTTTGCATAGGCCTTCAGGCGAACTTTCACGTATAAATTTTAAAGGTTCTAGCTGGGAATTTATCTATCAAGGTGTGTTGATTTAAGTAATAATAATAATAATAATAATAAGCGTATGGCTTTTAATGGTGGGGAGACCCTTACGGGTAGTTCCACCTCGCCGTTTGTGCCATGTTACGGGGAACATGGTGGACCTACGATTTTAGGTGGGTTCCGAACCACCGGGTAAGTGATAATAAAGCTTGTAACATCAAGTCATTGAAGCACGGTCACCCATCCAAGCTCAGTCTTGAGGGGTCGTGACTGAACATCACGATCACTTGAACACCACGCTCACCGCATGACCAATCACCAGTGAAATATAAAAATAACATCATCTATCGTCTATCCAACTGAATTGAGAAATTTCAATTTTGGAATTAATTAATTCAGATTAAAAGTCTTCATCAATTAACCAGTAGACCAGCACTTTACTGTTTTCAGTAATTTAAAGCTTTACTTCCAATATAAAAACTATATATTGTGGAGTTGTGGAGGAGTAGGTAGGAAGAAGAAATAAATTAATGAGGAATGTAGTGGATTAAATGGAGGAGGAAAAGATGGAGAAATCATAAGAAGGAGAAAGAAAAAGAAGAGAAAACAGTAAAAGCATAAGAAGTAGATTCTATATTACCGGTATATAAACTTTATTCGTGCGAAATACCAATGTTATATTATTTGGTAGACTGATGTAAATTTTAAAATAAACTATAATTCACTGGATTAAGTACAAAACGTGTGAGCTTACAGTAAAAGCATAAGAAATATATTCTATATTATATAAACTTTATTCGTGCAAAATACCAATGCTATATTATTTGGCAGACTAAAGATAAAGAGAAAGAGAAAAAGAAAGTGAAAGAGAGAGAGAAAGTGAAAGAGAGAGTGAAAGAAAAAGAGAAAGAGAAAAAGAAAGAGAATGAGAAAGAGAGAGAACGAGAAAGAGAAAGAGAGAGAAAAAGAGAGTGAAAGAGAAAGAGAAAAAGAAAGGGAATGAGAAAGAGAAAGAGAAAAAGGAAAAGAAAGAGAGAGAGAATGAGAAAGAGAAAGAGAGAGAAAAAGAGAGAGAAAGATTGATTGATTGACTGCCTTTATTATTTTCCTGGGAAGTCGAGAAAGAGAAAGAGAAAGGTTGATGCTGGAAAAGACGAAGAGTACGTAAGAAAAAGGCGGTGAGTGTGGAGTAGAAAGATACGGTTGTAAAGAAATGGAAGGAACATGGAAGATAAATAGAAGAAGTAGAAAAAGGAGGAAGTGGAAAAAAAGATGAAGAAAAAAGGAGGATGAGAAAGAGAAAGAGAAGGAGAATTAGAAGAAGTGGTAGAAGAAAGGAAAAGAGAAGAAGAAGAAGAAGTAGAAGAAATAGAAAGAAGAAGAAGGTGGTGGAAAATAAGAAAATACGTAAGGGAAGGAAGACGAGTGCGAAGAAAAAGAGAACGAAGTAAAGAAATTGAAGAAACATAGAAGAAGAGGGAAGAAGAAGAAGAGGGAAGAAAAAGGAGAAGTAGAAGAAGAAGAGAGAAAAAAGATTGAGTAAGAGAAAGTGAATTATAAAGAGAAATGATAAAGAAAAGTGGAGAGACAAAGATGTAAGAGAAAAAGGAGAAGGAAAAAGATTGTGAATTAGTTGATGAAGACCTTTTCTATTGTGAAGTCTGCTCTTTTATAAAATTGTATTGGACAAGGTTATTGCTGGCTGGCATTAGGCGTTAGTAGGTGTGTATTTCGACTAGTATAGCAATGAGTACAAGCGAATTAGGCCGACCTCTCATGGCTTACAAAGTCATCATCCAACAGAACAACTAGAACCTTGTTACGGAAAAATAGCCACGAAGGTCGAACAGATGAGCCATGCACTACATCAATCATCAATCATTGATGTTACACTCCAAATCATCACGTATACCATTTAATGGACCAGACAGAGATGGACTACATAAAATAAGAGAGGATGAAATGAGAATAGCGTTCGACTCAAATTACACAAGAGTGTACCCAGAACGGTATAAGATCACATTAAATCCGTTACTTATATAGCGATTTCATCAGACAGAATATATACAGTGTTATCATTATCTCCAACAGATTTCATAAGACGATGTTTCACATTAAATGACCGGATGATTTCGAATGAAATCATGGATAAAAATTAGCTTCCTTCGAAAAATTGATTCATATAATTTAATGGCGATCGGGAGCGAGGCCTCACAAGATGATTCCGGTTGAACATTTTGAAATCTATCTGGAAAAAAGTTGATGATACTCTATAGGTTGCATTCATTGGACTACGACATTCACCAAACGATGTTGCTTTTACTACCATTTAAAAAACCATAAAGGCTGTGTGTGCAGAGTTTTTGATCCTAATTTTTTCGAAGTTTCTTGGAATGGATATATCAAAATGTTATCTATTGAAATGGGAATTTTTTAAAATTATTTTCATAAAATTATAATTTGTTTTAAAACTAAATTTATTTTAAATTTAAATTTAGTTATAATTTCTATATATTTCATAAAATTATAATTTTACTTCAAAATTGAATTTAATTTTAAACTTTAATATAGTTATAATTTCTATATATAATTTTTTTGTGAAATATAAGGGTTCAAAGTTGAAATTCTCTATTTTGTGGGGCAATTGATCTTCCCTATGAGTTATTTTAGACTTTTCATCTTTTTTATATAGCTGAACAACACCCTGAGGAATAGAATGACACTTTTTCATTCCAATCTAACTGACAATTGGTTTTTTCAAATACATTTTTTTAAAACTAAAGTATTTTATTTCTAATTTTTAAAAATTTATTTTGAGAAAAAAATATTATTTGATCGATATAAGAAATTTGTTATTATATATTGTGGAGTTAATATAACTCCACAATAGTTATAATATAATGAAATTTGTATATACCTTAAGGTATATACCTCAGTTATAAGAAATTTGATACTCACATTTATTACACCGAGGCCAGTATTTAAAACAAACTGAACCTAACTTCGCTAGGTCGTGACGACCTGTTAATGGCAATGGAGATTACTTGGGCTAGAGCATTACATTATTGAATTCGATATCTAGGAATTCACGATCAATCGAGATTAGGTTCAGCTAGTTGAATAGCCTCTTTATAAACACGTAAGTACCTAACAGTTTAAAATAATTTGTATTTGAGATCAATTGCTCCAAAACAGACAAATTTCAACTTTGAATCACCATATTTCACAGAATCATCGATTAAAAAAATTCTCAGAGGAATAAATAACTTTTCAAGTGAATTAAACGACTTGCAGTCAAATTTTTATGAGGAATAAGTAGTATTTTACTTACCTGAAGGCCTTGAAAATGAGATTTAATACCACGAAAACGTTCGGCGTATAGAGTAAGTAAATTAATACTTATTCTTGATAAAAATTTGACTGCAAGTCGTTGAATTCACTTAAAAAGTTTATATTAACAATGCAGATCGTTATGGAACAAGAAATCCAAGAATAAACAAGAATAAGAATAAGAATAAGAACCCAAGAATAAGAATAAATAAGTTTGAGTGTACTGTGGGTCGTCTGACGATGCTCTAGACAACAGAGTGAAACGGCCGTCACGCCATAACGTGAGTTAATTTCCATTTTTTTTCCAGAGTTTTTTTCAAGTTTATATTGAATAAATAAAATTTAAAAGTTACCATCAGGGGCCCGTTTCACGAAAGTCACAAGTTACAAAGTAACAAGTTCACCTACTATCGCACTTGTAAGTACAATTTCACAAGTACAGGCGTTTCTCAAAAGTCACAAGTTACAAAGTAACAATTTCACTAGTACAAGCGTTTACTTGTTACTTTTTAGATCATCTCTGTTACAAGAAAATGTTGTAATCTTCTTCTTCTTCTTTCTCTCCCCGATTTGTAATCGGAATCTATTCTTAATATAGGTTAGGTCTATTCCTGAATTTTGGTTAGGTCAGTATTATTCGGAAAAAAAAACGCGAGGGCAAAACAACAGTGCTAAAAGCAATTTTAGAAAATAGAGAAATATTGTTTGGGGCCTTCTCTGATACATTAAGCAAAAAAGGAGACAGAGATTTGACAATAACATGATTGTGTCAAAGGCTGAAATAACTTATTTCATTTTCAAATTCCATAAACTATATTTTAAAAAATATGAATATTTAAAATATACAAATATTTGCAGGCTGATCTACTTCGCTTATACTCAATCAGTCTTGCAATATGGGATCAGGGCTTAGGATGGACCTATGAATTCACATTTTAGGAAGATTTTTGTAATTCAGAAAAATATTGTACAAGCTGCATTACGGAGACCTAGACTGTACTCAACAAGAGACCTCTTTTCTTGGAATTAAACGGTTAGAGAATTGTTTATAAAACACTTATGCTTTACATAAATAAAAATAAAACATTTTTTATAGTCCATGATCCACCGTATAATCTTAGGCCAGTGTCAATTACTTTCGAGTAGGCTTCAATTAAATTTTACAAGTTTACTGCTTCTAAACTAATAAATATTAAAATTCACACTTGATTCAGAAATGTTGTATGTTTTATTCATTCTCCTTAATAAATATTATCCTCACAGAATTTCCTTTTCAAATACGGAACCTTTGGTATTGTAGGCTAAATCAATATCAAAACTAATAAAACTTCAATGACGAATAACCTCGAAAGAACGGTAATGACATCGACGACAAAACTATTTTTTCAAATAACATAACCACAAAAGCACTTGTGAATAAAGTTACCCATGTATTACGATAGGTTAAAATTTTGGCTAATATTCACAAGTGTTTACTTGTTACTTGTGAAAACATGAATATTCACTATAGTGAACTTGTGACTTTTTACTAGTGAATAGGTGAATTTTCACTTGTGACTAAAAGACTGGTGAATTTCGTTCGTGAAACACTTGTAACTCAGAATAGTAACAAGTTCACCGAAATTCACCGGTGAATATGTAACTTGTGACTTTCGTGAAACGGGCCCCAGTACTACAATTCACGAAATTAAACGGCTTTAAAAAATTGTGGTGTAGTGAATTAAATTAAATCAAAATAATAAATAAAAAATAACAGAATACGGCGGCAAACCATTTTAGTAGTTTATGCAACGATTTTATTTTGACCCTTATTAAGGCACGAGTTAGATGTAAGTTATAACACGAGCGAATGCGAGTGTTATAAATATCTCACAAGTGCTTTAATGGCCAAATAAAATCGTTGCATACACTATTTTATCTACGACCACTAGTATACATTTTATTAAAACAATTTCATTTTACCTGTGACTGTCAGAGATACCTAACCTCTCATCTCAAATATGAAAAGTTATAGTAGATTGTTAGGTTAAAGTAGCTGGTGTAGCAGTTTGATCAAATCAGCTGATAGTTTCACAATATTGAATTACGATATTGATTTCATCAAAAATGCTTCTGATTGGTCCAGAACCCGTGTTATAATGTAGAACCTGTACTATAATGAGCTCATTATGCAATGGGTTTCAAAAAGCATTTCAAAAAGACAGCTGTTTTGGCATCAATTGTGAAACTGTAATGTATACATTATGACATGGTCGTAGATAAATGTGTATGTAACATCTAATGAAACTAAATATGACCTAAAAACCTGAAAAAAACCTTCAGGAATATTGTTTCATTCTAAATGGTAGTGAATAATTTTTCAAAATAGTATTGATTTTATACGGAAATAGATGACATTTCAAAATCCTAATAACATTCAATACAAGAAACTTCGAAAAAATATGTCAAAAACCCTGCGCACATAAGTCAAAATGAATTCTAAAAAATACTCTCAATTATCTCCTGAAACTCTTATTAATAGCACGTGAAAGTCAATCCAGTGACACATTCACACAGTCAAGGTGACAGTACTCATTTATATCTCAATCGCATCAGCTGTTGATGTTGTCCGTTGATGTCATTTTGATGCTGTGACGAATCAATGATGAAGCCGGAAATTACATCGCGAATTAAAGCGACCAAAAACGTCGTTAAGAGTTTGTGACATCAATCGACAAAATATTTAGGAGCTAGATTAGATTTGTTTGGCTCAAAAGGTCAGGGTGCTAGTTCCTATTAGGCAGAGTTTGTTATTATTCTGTGCTTTTGATATTTCATGATCAAGTGCAAGATAACTGTTATATTTTGATGTATTTTCAAGTGCAAACGAAAACCACGAAATAAGGAGGCTACAAGAAACATAGATATAAATAAAATAATATAATATAAATAAATATATAAGAAATAAGGAGGCTACAGAACAACTGTATGCGATGACAAACCATATATGACTATGTAATATGATATCTGCAGGGTTTCTCTGAACTCTCTACCGACCTTTCCAGGTATTATTCCTGGACCAAAATATCATATTTACAAGCCAAAATATCATATTCAAAATTACGAAAACTCAAAAGTTACTCGTACAGCCGCCATTTTGTTTTTTTCACATAGGAAATTTTAATTCGAGAACGGCTAGTTATAATTAAATGAAATTTGGTATTTTGCTTTGCAACCTAAAGATCTAATTACAGGAAAAAAATTAATCTTTTACAATCGTTATTTTCAAATCGGCGGCTGCCTAAATATTTCAAACGTTAATATCTTGAAAACCGCTCATAATAAAAAAATTACATTTATTACGTTTTATTCAAAGAATGTAATTGCAAATCTAACAACACCAAATTTACGGAAATCGGTTCATAAATAACGGAGAAAGTCCATTTTTAAGATATTGCATTCTTGTCAATATCAACTGTTATCATGTGACATCGCTGCTAATGAGCCACGTCTGATTGAAAAATTGATTTTCTCCGTTACTTATGAATCGATTTCCGAAAATTTGGTGTCATTAGATTTGCAATTAAATTCTATAAATAAAACGTGATAAATGTAATTTTTTCATTATGAGCGGTTTTTAAGATATTCACGTTTGAAATTTTTAGGCAGCCGCCATTTTGAAAATAATGATTGTAAAAAATTAATTTTTTTCCTGTAATTAGATCTTTAGGGGAAAAAGCTAAATACCAAATTTCATTTAATTATAACTAGCCGTTCTTGAATTAAAAATTCCTATGGGAAAAAACAAAATGGCGGCTATACGAGTAACTTTTGAGTTTTCGAAATTTTGAATATGATATTTTGGCTTGTCTATGGTTCAGGAATAATACCTGAAAAGGTCGGTAGAGAGTTCAGAGACACTCTGTATACTACAACTGCTAAAGTCAGACTTGTAGGCTAGGCAACACGATACAAGTAGTGTTGTCAGTTTTTGCATTGAGATTGGTGATTCTCTACTATCAGCTGCTGACATGGTTTCATATCTGGCAACACCTCACTTTTTCAGGTTAGGTTAGGTTAGGGAAGTGACAGCCGTGAGCTGTAGCAGGTATCTGTTCAATCACATTAAATAAGCAACGCTCTCCTGAGCCCTCTCTGTAAGTGTGACCGATTGGATTGGTCAGCTAAAAATACTCTCTCTGCTGTAAAATATTATTTCCCAATGGTAGGGAACCCACCTAAAATTGATGGTTTAAGCGGCGAGATGAAACTAACCGTGTCTCTCCACCAATATTTACTTTTTTTTAGAGTTACCTAATTTGGTGGCGTGACCTATAGTCGCACAATAAGATCACACAAATGAGTAATTATTATATGTTTTCTTCCTGATTTTCGTTAAACTAACATTTTTGCTATTTCTCGCTTTATTTCATGAGTCTTGTATTGGTAGTCTGTAGTTTAGTGATTCATTATTTATACATACATTTGATATTATTTTGCAAATTGGTTATTCATCAAATTAGTTTTTTCACTTTTTTTTAATTTTTATTTATTTTTAATTTTTATTGGTTAGTATTTTCTATTGAATAGTTTCACCCAATACAAGGATGTGATAGTTCTCAGTACACATCCAATCACAATTCCTCCTTCGAAGACTCAGCTTATCTATCAGATGCATCCATTTTGTAAACCAATAAATTAATCCTCCGAGATTCACTATATACAAAGACTATACTATTTATACTATATTCATAGACTATATACATTGACTATATAATTATATAGTTGTGGCTGTTGAAAATTTCAATTTTATTTTCTCCGTGAATGACGTCATAACCAAAATAGCATCGCATTTTTTGTAATAAAAATTAAGACAATTCTGGTCTTATTCATCCATCAATTTATTTGATAATTACGAAAAACAATTATGCAAAGATGCAACGGGCTACGCCCACAACTGCTTTCTTCACAAATTCTCAACACTGAAGAGTCCAAATGTGAAGTTGTCAAATTTTCACACTTTGACGTACAATGACCAATTCTTTCCAGTTCAAGAATATCAAAAGGCTTTGTGCAGGGTTTTTGTTCGTAGTTTTTTTCGAAGTTTCTTGAATTGAATATTATCAGGGCTTCGAGATGTTATCTATTGCTGTAACGAAAAATGTTTTCTTCAATTATTTTGTGAAATACGGCGGTTCAAAGTTGAAATTATTAGGTTTTTTGGGGCAATTGATTTTAAACTCTTGATAAATTTTCCATATCTGGAAGACACATTGAGGAATAAAATTACATATTTTTTATTTCAATCTAACAAATAATTTTTTCAAAATAAGTTTTTTAAAAATGGAATTTTTTACAGATGCTTAAAATTGTATTTCGAAAAAAACTAAGTGCTTAATTGGAATAAAAAATATGTCATTTAATTCCTCGAAGTGTCGCTCAGTTACAGAAAATTTATCAAAAGTTCAAAATGACTAGTAGGTGAGATCAATTGCCCCCAAAAACCGAAAAATATCAACTTTAAACCCCCATATTTCTCAAAATAATTGATGAAAAAACTTTTTGTACAGAAATAGATAACTTTCAACGCCCTAATAACATCCAATACAATAAACTTTGAAAATAAAATGAACAAAAACCCCGCACATAGCCTTAATTTATTTACAAGTACACTAAAAAAGAAGTACTAACACAGTCCAGTCTAATAACAAGAAAATGTTTTTCCTCACTTATTTCAGGAATGCATTAATTTTCTTAACCAGTTTTTCTTTAATTTTTATTTTTGATTGGTTGAGTTTAACTTCAGCATTCAGCCGTTCCTTAATAAACAAGATAGGAATCCTGATAGCCTCTATGTTTTATGATATAATAAAAGAGCAGAGCCAATTACTTCAAAATAAAAGTGCAGTGTGAGTTTAATGTGAGATTGCAAATTAATAAGATTTGTTTAGTGCTATGTCAATTTTATGAGAGATTGCAAATCAATGAGACCGCCTTTCATGACTCGGATGGAATAGATTACAATTTATTCTCATATTGATAGGATTTAGATAGGAAAATAACTGGTTTTTGATAAGAACAGCAAACATTGAATAGGTCATTAGAATAGTAGAACTTCCCTTCTTTTTCTTTTATTTAAGAGCCAATTTGTACTCGAATGTCGGCAAACATAGCCATCTCCTATCTATCCGTTACAGCCCTGAACACTGAACAGCTCCACTGAAGATTTTCCAAGATCAGAGTAGAACTTGGCTCTACAATAATTCCTGTTATATCTTGTCTGAAAGTAATACCTATCGTGAAATCTATTTACTTTATAACGTCTGATTGCAATTATACCGGGTGATTAAAAAAGAATGAACCTATTATGTGATTAAATATTTTATTATGGAAAAATACTTAAGTACAAGTATTGTACTCGCAGTCAAGTTATATTTTACAATTACAATTATTCAATATGGCCGCCCCTTGCAGCACAGACAATATTAATACCGTATGACATGAGAACTCTTCCCAAACAAATTGCAGCATGTTACAATCAACTAAATTAATCACAGTTTTTATTCGATGTTTAAGGTTATCCAGATCAGTAGGTAATGGCGGAACAAAGAGTTTATCCTTCACAAACCGCCATAGAAAAAATCACACACTGTAAGGTCAGTGATCCAAGAGGCCAAGCACAAACAGCGTTGTTTTGGTCCATTATCCTTCCAATCCATCACTGAGGGAGTTTTTCTTTCAAAAATGCTCGAACTGATCGATTCCAGTGGGGAGGTGCTCATCTTGCTGAAAAATAAATTCATTTAAATCGGCTTCCAGTAAAGGGAACAACCAGTTCCGTAGCATATGCTCATAGGTTTGGCCTGTAAAAGTGTTCTCCTCAAAGAAAAATTAGTCATATACTGGATACCGCACAGAAAACGTTTACTTTAGGGGAGTTTCTTTGAAGCTGAACAATTTCCTGAGAGTTTTCGGTTCCCCAAATTCGCACAAGGTGTCGGTTCACTTTCCCATTCAAATGAAAATTTAATTCATCACTAAAATCTCTAACACACAGAATGACTTCAGTTGCGGTGTCGCCATTTTGACAAACAACAAACAACTGGGAGACCAATATGTCTAGCACGTTCTAGCAGCAACCAACTGAAACTTAGTACGGTAGCATGCTCTTTCAGAGGGTCACTCACTCATTTGGAGTCATGCTTTACTACTTATTCATATCAATACATGAAATTGGTTCATTCTTTTTGAATCACTCTTTACTTCTATGATAATCACGGTTGTACTTCCAGTAAAATTAAAATTAATTTATAAACTTCCATGTTTATTGATGACGTCCATTATTAATTGGACTCAACTATTTCGAAACCTGTAGTGTTAATGGTTGAAGATTATTAATACTCGATAGTAAGTGCTCATTTTAACTAACAATACTCCATAAATTCGGCTTTCGTTTGAATTATTATCACATTGAGCCTGCGGCTAAGGGACCACGCCCTTTGAAACACATTGCTTCATCGAGTTTAAATTTTAATAAACTTTCTCTTGACACTTACGTGAGAGCAAGTAGTAGTAAGTATTTTCTTCTTTGAAATTTTCTTTTATTATCTTGTATTTATTTATTTGTTTGAAATAAAAATTGATTGACTTACTTAACCCTTGATAAGCACGTAGAATTATGAATTTTCAATTGCTCAAATTACATTGTAAGGGTAATATAAATTCATTTTATATCATTATTCAATTCATCTAAAAGAATTCACCTCAAAGGTGGTGATTGGACACACGGTGAGCGTGGTGTTCGTGATGTGATTGTGATGTTCAGTCACGAGCGTACAAGACTGCGCTTGGATGGGTGACCGTGCTTCAATAACTTAATGTTATAAGCTTTATTATTACTCACCCAGTAGTTCGGAACCCACTTATAGTAGTAGAACCATAATGTTTCATGTCATAACATGGCTAAAACAGCGAGGTGGTACCCGTGAGGGTCTCCCCACCAATAAAAGCCATACGCTTATTATGTCCTCTGAGATACATCAGAGAAATTTTAACATTTTTAATGTAGCATTGTTCATCATGGACTTGGAACAATGCTTATTTATTCATTTGTCTTGACTGAGAGTACACTGCTGATCTTTATTGGTGACAAAACATGGAATGAATTTCCTTTACAATAATTTTTTTTAGATTACGTCTTGGAGACTCCAGTTAAGGAGTATAAGACAAGTCAGATCAACAATATTATACACTAGATTCCATAATTACTATATCAATTAGTTGAGGTGAGGCTTAATTTTGATGTGAAAGATGTACTCTTGTACACTATAAAAAGCTTTATCAACTAAATATTTTTTCAATTGTTTTTTAATATTTCTATATTTTCAAGATTCTTTAAAAACTGGGGTAGCTTGTTGTAGAATTTCCTACCAATATAACTAGGTTTTTGTTTGAATAAGCTACTATTGTGACTCACCTCGGCTTCTTGTATTATAATCATGTAATTCAATTTGCTACTGGACAATCATGAAATCCATAGGCATACCACAGAGCAATAACTAATTATTGATGATTATAGATCGTTCATAATTAGATCGAAATGTTTCGAACTGTATTATCAATTGAATTTTTTTTTTCAAAGTTTGTACTTGCATGAGAGTACCAAACAATATTGCAGTTGTAGTATATTATTGTAGCGAGAATATGGAGGAAGAAGGAACAGTGGTTCTCGGTGTTATCTACTATGTAATATCTATATTTACTTTTAAGCAATTAATTACTCTGCTTTTGACACTTTTATGGTGTTTACTTTTTACTTTGTAGAATATTCTAGTTGTTTGATTAGACATTAATGGAATCTTATCGAATATTGTGGAAAGTGCGAGTTTCCTTATTGATTTATTTGGAAGATGATAGAAAAATGTAGAGATATCTCTATTGTTGAAAAACCTATTTAAGGCGAACGCATTTGTAGAAACTAGTTCAAGCTAGTTTGAAATTCGTCGTGATAAACAAGTTGTGACAGTTCTATATATTGTGCCTATATAGTGATAATTCTTTCTCTGTGCCTATAGTGATAATTCTTTTTCCTATTTAATTCATACCAGTGAGCTACTAAATAGTTTTTATTGTATTACAGACGAGTGCTACGTAAGTTAATTGTTCTTTTTCGACGTTTCTTTTTGAATATTATTGGACAGTTTATTGTACAGTTATTGTTTAATTAGATCGGCCTTTTAACTTTTAGTGATTGATTTTTGTACAGTTTGTTGAAATCTCTTTTTAGTTGAACAGTATCGATTTGTCTGTTTTTAATTACTTATTTTTCTGTAAGACATTGCTGATCAGTGAGTGTTGTGATTATTTATGTAAATAAAGTGCGAGTGATAAATTCAAGTGTTGCCAGCGTTATTTTAGACATAGAACCCGTAACATTATGTTCAAAGCAATAGCGTTTGGGACAGAATGGTTATTCATAATCACCAAATACTTGCAACTTTGTTTTTAATGTTTTTAACTCTCTTCTATACAAGCACCGGTGGTTGAATTATTTATATTTTTTTATTCACTCCAACTGAAAAACATAATACTTTGAAGAAGTTCATATAACTCTTTTAATTGCGGACGATGCCCACATGTGTCTGGCGACTTGTGCATGGGAAATGAGGTTGATGGGTGAATGATGAAAAACATTCATGACTGAATGAGATTCGAACCCAAGGATGCAGGGAACGAAGCCAGCCAGAGCCTTATCTTATCACGGACAAGCAATTAAATTAGAATGATTGTATTGTAGATTGTGTCGGTATTCATATAAAATAGCAATTTGATGCTATTAAAACAAGAAAGGTTGCAGTTACAGAAGCATCCACCAAAAAAATCAAATATAAAATTTGATAGTCGATATTGAAGTAACGTTAGGCTTGGCTTTGGTTTATCGACATTTTTATACAAAAAATTTTATTCGAACGATACAGTACTGCAGTCATAAAAACTACAATGAAACAGATATTACCACTGATCACTCAATCGAAACAAATAACACAAATGGAGTTTTGAAAGTGACTGATTATTAGAATTTCGTTATAAAACTATATAGTTGGAGGAAATAGTTTTACATAAACGGAGGATTGAACAATTTGGACTTCAGTACTTTCTTCATGACATTACAATACTTTACATTGAATTACATTACTTTACATCATTGCTATCATCAAACTTATTCAACTGAAATAAGTGAGTGCAAAGCCAAATCCGTTTGATCGATTTTCCATTTGCGAAATACAGTAACAATAATAATGCGAGTGACTGTACTCAACCGATAGGGTCACTCCAAGCCGAGAGGCGAGTAGGAGAGCACACCGATTTATAACGCCATATTATTTATTTATTATGAAGCAGCTAGCTACATTTCTCGACTGCAGATTTATCGTAATAATATTTCGTTGGCGTCCATTTTTATGACGGTAATATAATTACTTATCGTCACGAGCCAGTAGTCTTGAGAGAGAGAGAAAGAGAGAGAGATAGAATGAGAAAGAGAGAATGAGAGAAAAGAGAAAGGAAGAGAGTACGATGAGCAGAGAGTCCATCCTTAATAACAGCGTCCAACGACACTGACTACTGCAAAGTCCACCACTTGAAGAATAAGAAGCGGAAGAACAAGAACAAGAACAAGAACATGAACAAGAACAAGAACAAGAACAAGAACAAGAACAAGAACAAGAACAAGAACAAGAACAAGAACAAGAACAAGAACAAAAACAAGAACAAGAACATAAACAAGAAGAACAAGAAGAACAAGAAGAACAAGAAGAACAAGAAGAACAAGAAAACCAAGAAGAACAAGAAGAACAAGAAAAACAAGAACAAGAAGAACAAGAACAAGAGCATGAACAAGAACAAGTGATAGTAAAAGAAAAAGGAAGAGGGGAAAGTGGAGAAAGAGAAGGGAAGAAAGAAATTTGCTTTGAAAGGAAATTGTGAAATAAAAATGAGGAGCAGAGTTATGTGAAAAAGAGAATAGATGAACGGTGATTGAGGAGAAAGAGGAGAAAGGAAAGAAAAGAAGAGAAGAAGAAAATGAATGAAGAACGGAGGGAGAATTTGAGAGAGAATAAAAGGTAGAAGGAGGAGAGGAGGAAGTGAATTAAAGCGAAGCAGATAAATGGAAGTTGTAAAGGTGATATTGAAAAGTGAAAGGTGGGAAAAGATGAGGAGGATAAAGCAGACGAATTAGTGGGGGAAGACGAGTTGCAAGGAGAAACAAAAAGAGACTTAAAAGTTATAAAGAGAAAAAAGGAAGAGAAAGAGGAAAGTAGGGGAAGTGGGAGAAAAATACGTAGGAAGAGGAAACGAAGTAGGAGAAGAAGCGAATGAAGGGGAAAGGGCGACTTTGTTGAAGAAGAATGTAAAAAAAAAGAAATGATAGTTGTGGGAGGTGAATAATAATACGTGAACGGCTGGAGAAGGTGAAGAAGATGAAAGCAGCATGAAGGAGGGAAGAGTGGAAAAAAAGAGGAGTTGGAAAGAAGAGGGAAGGGGACAAGGTAAAGGGGAGAAAAAGAAGAAGAAGCAGAATAAGGATGATGAAGAAGAAGGAGAAGAAGAAGGAGAAGAAGAAGGAGAAGGAGAAGGAGAAGGAGAAGGAGAATGAGAAGAAGAAAAGATGAAGGAGAAAAGCTGAAGAAGGAGAGGAGCAAGAAGATAAAGCAGGAGGATGAGGAAGATGTGGAAGAAGATGAAGAGAAGAAGGAGAATGAGGAGGAAGTGAGAGAATAAGAAGAAAAATCATCCATAAGCAGCAGAAGAAGAAGAAAATAAAGAAAAAGAAGAACTTCAAGAGATATAAACAGGAGACGAGGAGGAGGAGGAGAAGGAGGAGGAGGAGGAGGAGGAGGTGGAGGAGGAGGAGAATAAGAAGGAGAACAAGGAGAAGGAGGAAGAAGAATAACAGGGAAAAAAGAAAAAGAAGAAGAGGGGAAAGAAAATAATGGAATAGGGGAAATAGGAGGATGAGGAAGAATAAGTATAAGAAGCAGGAACAGACAAAGACGAAGACGGAGAAAGGAGAAGGAAAAAAGCTGAAGGAGGAGGAGAAGAAGAAGATAAAGATGGAGGAAAGTGCGAAGGGGGAGGAAGAAGTGGAAGAAGATGAAGAGAAAAAGGAGAAGAGTGAGGATGAAGTGGAAAAAGAAGAAGAAAAATCATCCATAAGCAGCAGAACAAGAAGAAGAAGATGGAGGGAAATAAGAAGTAAAAGATGAATAAACAGTAGACGAGGAGAAGGATGAGAATGAGAAGAAAAAGAAGAAGAGGAGGAGAAAAAAGATGAAGAAAGAGTAGGGGAAAGAGGAGGATGATCAAGAAGAAGAAGAAACAGAATAAGAAGAATAAGGAGTAGGGAAGGAGGATGATGGGGAAGAAGGATAAGGAAAAGAAGAAGAAGAAGATGGATAAGGAAAAGAAGAAGAAGATAAGAAGAAGAAGAAGAAGAAGAAGAAGAAGAAAAAGAAGAAAAAAAAGAGGAAATAGAAAAAAATAAGATGAAGGAGTAGGGAAGAGCGAGGATAGGGAAGAAGAAGAAGAAGGAGAAGAAGAAATTTAAAAATAAGAAGAAGGAGTAGGGAAGGAGGATGATGGGGAAGAAGAAGAAGAAGAAGAAGAAGAAGAAGAAGAAGAAGAAAAAGAAGAAGAAGATGATGAAGAAGAAGATGATGATGAAGAAGAAAAAGATGAAGAAGAAGAAGAAAAAGAAGAAGATGTGGAAGAAGGAGAAGAAGAAATAGAAAAAGATGAAGAAGGAGTAGGGAAGGATGATGATGAGGTAGAAGAAGAAGAAGAAGGAAAAGATGAAGAAGTGGAAGAAGACGGAAGAAGAAAAATAAGAAGAAGAAGAAGAAGAAGAAGAAAGGACTTAAGTAAGCGCATAAACTAGGCGACTTGGTTGCACCCCATCTGCTCAGCAGCCATCCGCCACCCACCAGGATCCGAACGGCGTGGCACGCTCGAGAAGGACTACTAGCTAATAAAGGACCGCTCGCTTCCTGAGTCCTGCAATTAATTCCCGCGCTTTTGCTGGGCCTCGCCTACCATTGGCTACCGGCAGCGGCTCGTAAACGTTGGCGGCAAAGCTGATTTATCGCGCGCGCAGGATTTCTGCAACGCTCCCAGCAGGCATCAATGTCAGCAGTAGCTGAGCAGACCATCTTTCACCAGTGGTTGTCAATTAATAGCTAGCCAAGTAAAAGTTGCAAAGTAGTGGAGGAGACTAGCCTGTAACCTTACGGTATAAGAGATACAAAAAGAATTAATAACAATAGGTTAATAGGAGCATCCACAAATTTTCAAATTTCAAATTTATTCCTTCAAATATACAAAAGAGGAGTAATTGATTTAACCCACCCAAAGTGGGTGATACGAAAAAAAGATGTTTAGTTAATGAATTTAACATTATGAAAAATAAAGGGAATAGTGTGCGAGACTAGCCTGTAATCTAAGTGTATGAGAAATCAAAAAAGTAAAAAATTGATAAATAAGCTAAAGTCGAATTAAAAGTAAAAGAGTACTGGCACGGGGCTGTGGCGAAATCAGCCGATGTGATTCGGGTCGGTTAGGGTGAATCTCCAACAGCCCGTCCAATCACAGCCAAGCACTATACGGCCGAGTAGCTAAAGCGTTGCCAAGTTTCAGTGCTACTGATACCTGCATATATGGCCTATATGGCCTTACCTGCCTATATGGCCTTATCACTTCAGTTCTAAAACGTGTCACCCGGCAGAGGCAAGAGCAAGTCGCTGACTGACTGTGACTGAACAACTTGGCAACAGTGTGCTGGATGTAGCCGACCAGTCCCGAACGATACCGAACATTGCCGAAGCACAACCAGTCTCCAATACTCTTTTACTTTTAATTCAACTTTAATAATTATTGAAAAAAATGGTTAGATAGAGGAACTAAGAACATAGCCAAAGAGTAGAGATATAGGGGGAGAATGGCCAGGAAATAGATAACCATGTAATTGTTTAGCATTTTACTGCTCAATTATTTATTTAAAATTTTTAAATTTTATTAAACACTGCTGATGAAAAAACAAAGACAAACCAATAAGCTTTGGAGGAGATGATAATTAACAATGTTCATGAAGAAATAACGAATAAATACATGACTAAATACACTACTAAAATACATGACTAAATACACAACAAAAAAAATAAAAAAATACACATCTACATACATGACTAAAATCACGACTGAGAAAATACATAAGCTCAGAAGCTCAGTATACCTATTTCCCTTTACGAGAAGGTAATTCTATATTCTGTGACATAAGCTACAAGCTCCAGTGCCCTCTTTGTAAGGGTGACCGATTGAATTGGTCAGCTAAAAAGACTCTTTTTTCTGCTGCAAAATCACTCTCCATTGGTTCGGAACCCACCTAAAACTATAGATCCTATTCATCTAATTGACCAAGCACAGACTTAAATCCTATATGGGCTTAATCCTCAAAAAAGAAAATTAATGCATTTATATTGAATGATGCTTATGAAAAAGAAAATAAAACCAATGAACTTTTGGAGGAGGTCATAATGAACATTTTTGTTGGTGCTAACCACAAACTATTATCAAACGAAATTTCCAGGGAGGTCATGTGTATATTCTACATCATACTACATAATACTACATCATAAAATATACAGTCAACACCTTTTTTATACTGCCTTATTGTGGCTTGAGATGAATTACGTTTTGTTCATCTCTGTAGCCTCAAAAAAGGCTACATCAATTGTGTTGCTTTCCAAACGTCTCTGTCGAATGATGGCTCAAACGCAGGAAGTGGCTCAGAGGTGTGCTAGACAGTATACATACTCACCTGTGCAGACCCTGTGTAAAGGTGGGAGTGGACTGGCAAGCATAGAGCTCCAGAATCATCAGATGATTTCCACATTCGAATCTGAATGAACACCACAATCAAAAGACTTCTTTCATTTCGTTGAATAGTATGGATGATGGCTCAAAAATTGTTGGAAATAAAACCTGTTACCAACTACATAATAATACTAATACAAGTAAAAAAACTACATATCAATACAGTAGTTCCATGATTTAGAATAAATCATATCATTCAGTCACTGTACTGCATTGTGATCAGTAATGCTATCTACACAACCATAGCGGTCACCAAAATTCCAAATCTGATAGTAGACCACTGATCAGGTAATCAAAGATGGGATTAGACTATCAATAATGTGTTCAGACAATAAACAATACGATTAGATAATGAATAACATGATTAGACAATCAATAACATGATTAGGCAAAGAATAATATGATTAGGCAATCAATAACATGATTAGACAATCAACAACATGATTAGACAATGAATAACATGATTAGACAATCAACAACATGATTACGAAATGAATAATATGATTAGACAATCAATAACATGATTAGACAATCAACAACATGATTAGACAATGAATAACATGATTAGACAATCAATAACATGATTAGACAATCAACAGCATGATTAAACAATCAATAACATGATTAGAGCATCAATAACATGATTAGGCGATGAATAATATGATTTGACAATCAATAACATGATTAGGTGATGAATAATATGAAAAGACAATCAATAACATGATTAAGCGATGAATAATATGATTTGGCAATCAATAACATTATTAGGTGATGAATGATATGATTAGACAATCAATAAAATGATTAGGTGATGAATAATGTGATTAGACAATCAATAAAATGATTAGACAATCAATAACATGATTACACAATCAGAAAAGTTCTACTTCTTGAAGTATTCAGTTAATGAGGGCTTTAACTTATTAAAAGACTGTGCCATGTATTAGTATACGCACTAATGATGTGCTTTAGAAGTTGCTTCATTAGAAGTTAGAAATCGCATCGCGTTCACAATACAATTGGAAGAGTTGAAATAGAGTTTTTTATGGGTTTAGTGCGTTTTTCGAATTCCTCCACTAATAAGCAGGTAAAGGGGAGTTTGTTCTAAATGTAATAAGGCAGAAGCAATTTCTGCCGGACTTCACCCGTTAGCATGCTCTTACTTTGGGATTTCTCTTACTATATCTTTCTCTCTCAATCTCTCTTTATTTGTCATTCTCTTTCCCTTTCTCCGTACCTGTCGTCTAGACGTAGTCGATAATAGAATTGCGCTCGAGTTATCGAATAACTGGACCAGTCTATAGCTGGGCAAAACTCCATATAAACTCGGGCGTTGATCATTTTTAAGTGAAATTGTAGCAAGTTACGTCACCATTGGCACCTCTGCCGTTCCACCCGCTTGCCGAGTGGATGCCAATTAAAATTCCTCTACGTTCTTTTTCAACCCAGTTTCAGTCAGCAACTAGCCGCTTGTTTTTGGTGAATCTCCTGCTGCAGTCTACCGATAAGGAAGACCACCAGGAAAAGCGTCTCGTTCTCTACGAGTTCAATAACAAGATTTCTACATCATTTTGCGATCGATAATTGCAGACTGTGGAGTTTTTCTTGTATATAAATCTTATACGGGTATATGAGTTTGTTACTAGTGTTTATGATTGATAAAAATTTACCTGTGAAATCCATTGTGGTACAGTTCCTACTATTTATTAATTTATTTATAGTTAGAAGGCAGTTAATTTATATATGCAGCAAGTTTATAAATATATTCCCTTTTAATCTGGAAAATAAAATTAGTAAAAAAATTAATGACTGGATAACGGACAACTATTTCCTTTCAATAGGAAATATAATTTAAAGATAAAAGTAATTTCTAGAAACACGGCTTTTTTCACTTCTTTCTCAGGAATAATACAATACTGAAGATTTTTTATTTTTTCGATCGCAACGGTCACCAGCGGGCAAAGTTTTATTTTTGCTGGTGATGCCATAAATGCTTAAAGAGTTATTTATGTTTCTGTTTTATTTCTACTTTTAGATCATACTTATGATTTATGTTTGTTATGTATTTAATTTCTTTCATATTTACGATTTATGATTGAAAAAAATATATAGTTTTATAAATTTGCGTTACGATAGGCCTATTTGTTTTTTTCTTAATGAAGTAACACTTTTCATGATAATACAATCTTTTAATGATTTATTTATTAATTAATTAATTTATTTATTTATTAATTTATTAATTAATTTATTAATTCATTAATTTATTAATTTATTAATTTATTAATTTATTAATTTATTAATTTATTAATTTATTAATTTATTAATTTATTAATTTATTAATTTATTAATTTATTAATTTATTAATTTATCAATTTATTAATTTATTAATTTATTAATTTATTAATTTATTAATTTATTAATTTATTAATTTATTAATTTATTAATTTATTAATTTATTAATTTATTAATTTATTAATTTATTAATTTATTAATTTATTAATTTATTAATTTATTAATTTATTAATTTATTAATTTATTAATTTATTAATTTATTAATTTATTAATTTATTAATTTATTAATTTATTAATTTATCAATTTATTAATTTATCAATTTATTAATTTATCAATTTATTAATTTATTAATTTATTTATTTAATTATTTAAATTAAAAAATTACCAAGTACCTTAGTAAGCTATGCGCTACAGTACTTGCTTCCTTCTTCCTTCCAGTATTAGACTACCTTAAAAACTTCAACTGGATTAAAACTCAATAATATTATCATGATTACCTACTCAGAATAAATTTCATTAAAACCGCTTTTGACAAGGTAAGAATAAGATTGTGTTTGTGCTCTATGGCTTTGGCATCTGGTACGTTTCTTGAATTTAAATTTTCAAACACGTTCGCTTTCATTTTACATCTATGTGTTGAGGTATATCAAGCATGTGAATCTAAGATTATCAATTCTATTTATTTAAATTGAATTATGTCGAAATTTAATGTGTAGGCCTACTCACATTTTTTAAACAGGATATGCCTTTTCTTCTGGTAGTAGGCCTGCAAAGTATAACATTCAGAGACTACAAAGTATAATTTAGGGACTGCATAGTGACATTTGAAGCCACATATTTCATGGTTACATGTAGGGTTAGACTAATACTTTGTAAAATAGTACATTTTTGAGCTAGAATTTATCTGCTAAGCAACGCCTAGTAGGAAGCTTAAAACAAAATTCCTGCTGGAGCAATGTTTCCAGCTTATATTTTATAAATATCATTATTCTGTCTCTATCTCTGTCAGATAAGATAAAAAAGAGATCACTCATACAGAGACATAATAATTATAGGAAACATAACTTCAAACTCGTATCTTCTAAATGGTTGTTCTTTTGTCTCTCAGCCATTTTGATTCTCTCCCATCATTGTGTAGGGTATAATTTAAAATTTTACATCCATACACGTTTCAAAAGGTTCGAAATATGTTTCCAACAGAGATGAGTCTCGGATTTGGCCGTGGAGTCATATCATCCTGCATTATGCAACTCAGAGACCTCTGTCAGGCCGAATTGAAAATACTCGGCTAATTACATGCTGCTTGACAAGAAAAAAGGAGATTTACGTCAAAATCTTCTCCAGCATTCTTCACAATTTTCGGATGAGACAAAGGCTTTCGAAGCCTTTTATGGCTACTTTCCAAAATAAAACTGTATCTGTGAAGTTTTAAATGTTGGGATCTTGCAGTGATTTGGGACACTGATGGACGCTGATTACATGCTTTAAACCGTCATGAAACAACTGACCAATCACAGGAGAGCACTCACTGAGTTACGTGCAATCACACTTTCGACTAATATTAGAAAAAAATAAAATAAAATGAAATGTGGATTCTATTGAAAGTGGTCCAAACAGTACATGAACAGTATTTCGATGAGTATTAAAACACTGAGTATTAATATATTTTGGATAGTCTTTAAGGTCTTCAATTACATTTGGAATTGGATAGTATTAGGTATTTAGTATTTTTAGTATACGTATTAGGGTATTTTTAGTAATAAGTAGTGATTAGTCGCATAGTGGGCATGGTTTCAGGGTCGTTGGGATGCTAGGGGGGTAGGTATAACCCTATCTCCCATGATGATGTAATGCCCCTTTCTCTCAATAATGGGTAGAGATTGTCATTATACTTTCAGGCTACATTCTTAGATATTTTTTAGAAGTTTTGAGTGTACTTCTGCACTAGAAAAATGGGAGAAAATGGAGAAAAGCTTTTATCCGCTGAAACATTCTTGTACCGGGTTGATAATTACAATGCAAATAACTCTGAGTCATATCTTCTTAGCTACTAAATGAATGCATCCGATAGGCTGACATATGCTACGCTGTGATTGGTTGTATACCGAGATCACGCCCACTTGGGCGGAGCAATAAGAGGAACTAACCAATGAAAGATAAAAATAAATCTACAATCATTTTAAACAATTATTCATCCATAAATAGTTGATAATTGATTTAATAGTAAGTAGATGTGAGTATAGAAACCAGCTGGCACGTTTAAGTCTCTTTGGAAATGTATGACCTTTTTCGATGAGCTCATTTGACAGCTACAATGTGAAAATACTGTGTTCATTTTATCTTCTTGTAATATTTTCAAGGAATAAAGTGCTTGAAGTTTTCCTCTATTACATGGTTTATTATATGGTGTCAGCTTATTCCCTAGTTTATTATATGGTGTCAGCTTATTCCCTAGTTTATTATATGGTGTCAGCTTATTCCCTAGTTTATTATATGGTGTCAGCTTATTCCCTAGTTTATTCCCTAGTTTATTATATGGTGTCAGCTTATTCCCTAGTTTATTATATGGTGTCAGCTTATTCCCTAGTTTATTATATGGTGTCAGCTTATTCCCTAGTTTATTATATGGTGTCAGCTTATTCCCTAGTTTATTATATGGTGTCAGCTTATTCCCTAGTTTATTATATGGTGTCAGCTTATTCCCTAGTTTCTTTATATTCATTCATTTTTCCCTCACTTGCTATTATTAAAATTACTTTTCCGTGGTTTGGATCCCACCTAAAACTTATCAATCACTATCATCCAACTCATCACCTACGCACAGGTCTCATGTGGACTTCATCCTCAAAAAATAAAAATATTATTTCTTCTTTCTGTTCCGTTTCCTAAATCCCATCTAAGCTTTTATTGATTATTGTTTCTTTTCTATTATTACTATCCAAGTCAATAGCCCTTTGTTATCAAATAATATACAATTCCAAATATCCTCTCTATATCACTAACGTGAATATTACTAATAATAATAAGTGTATGGCTTTTAATGGTGGGGAGACCCTTACGGGTAGTTCCACCTCGCCGTTTGTGCCATGTTACGGGGAACATGGTGGACCTACTATTTTAGGTGGGTTCCGAACCACCGGGTAAGTGATAATAAAGCTTGTAACATCAAGTCATTGGAGCACGGTCACCCATCCAAGCGCAGTAAATAGTGTTAATGTAGGACTAGGAAACTACCTAGCGCACAGGCTCGACCCATGTGGGGACCTTCCTACCACTCTAACTAATATTGACTTGTTAGTAATTTTCATTATTTTCATAATGTTACTGTGAGTTTTTATTATTTTCTATTTAATTATTGTGTAAAAAGTGTAACTTTTTAATAGAATTGTATGTACTACAAATATAATTGTCTTTATTTTATCTTCTTGTGATTATTTCGAGGGATGAACGATTTGATTCTAAGTATTAAATTCACAAGCAATGTATTTTCAACAATAAATAGTTGATAATTCAAATCAAATCAAGTTTAGTTCAGCATTGAATAATTTACAGTATTATCGTATTGAAGAAATATACAAATAATAAATATCATACTTTTTCAAGTTGACTACAATTCTACAATATTAATTTAATACTAAATAAATTACTGCACACGAAAAGGTCAATTGCACAATTGCAAAAATAGTGAGTAGATCACTTAGTGTGTAGTAACTAGTGAGTAATCATTCTATCTTCTTGTAATATTTTTTAATAAACAATTTGATTGGAAGTGTTAAATTCACTAGCAATGTATTTTCAACAATCATTCATCAATAAATAGTTGATAACTGATTAAAAAGTGAGTGGACGTGAAAGCAGCAACCTGGAGCGTCTATGTCTGCTTGGAAATAGATGAGCTTTTTATTTTTTTCGTGCTGTCAGCTTGTGATCTGAAAGTTGTGGAGCATTTCTGAGGTTGAAATGTGCACTCACAGCTGACAGCAAACAACAATAACGAGCGATATAGACAGCAGAACGAAATAATCGACATGAGGCTGTTGTGGGATGTTATGTGTGCTCTCACCCCGATACACCGGCCGGCCTGTCTCTTGATCGTTCGTCCTCCTCTAGCTGGCTTCACGTCAACTTTTTAAAGAGCTTGTTAGCCGGGACAAGTAATAAGTCTTCCCTTCTTTTCAATATTCCTCCTTAAATGGTCATAAGACGGTGATTCTCAGGCCGTCGCGTAATACTTAAATCAGCCGCGCCGTCTCCCTTTTTTGTATGTTTTTACTTCTGCTGCTCAACCACAAGATTCTCCATTCGCTCTTGTCCATTCATTTGCAGAACCTGTTCAAGAAAATAACAACATTGATAATTGCAACCAAAAACTCCCTGCTCTAAATTTTCGAAACTTTCACTCATTAAAAACAACGAAAACATCATTCAAATTGTTTTGTTATTGTGTAGCCTCTGATGGTGCATTCAAAGTAATGTTTTCCAGAAGTAAAGTGGTTTTATCATAAAACCATGTTGGAGGTTAAAAAACTTATACGTTGATGGCCATTTCACTTTGTAGAAAAAGCCCTTCTTTTCCGAGCAGACAGACTGGTCGCTACATTCACATCTACTCACTATTTAACATATTATCACCTATTTATTGATAAATTATTGTTAAAAATACATGTGGGTTTATTTTGAGAAAATAACAACATTAAAAATTGCAACCCAAAGCTCCCTGCTCCAAATTTCGAAACTTTCGTTAAAAACAATGAAAACCCCTTTCAAAATTGTCTTTTTTAATATGTCTAAAGTCTGTTTGATGGTGCATTCAAAGTAATGTTTTCCAGAAGTAACGTTATTATAAAACCATGTTAGACGTCAATAAACTGTAGGCTACGCATAGGCTACGTATAGGCTACGTAAGTCGACGTATATGTAGACCTATAGTAATGAGCTTGAGAAACAGGGAAGAGAGTTGAATTTCGATTCATTTTGTCAATTGAACTGATATTTCAATGGATAGGATTGCGTTTGCTAGAAGAAAGGTGGGTAAGTATTTCAGAAGTGAAGTTATTAGAGAACCATTTTGGAGGTTGAAAGACTACTGGTAAGTCCAATCAAATCGACTTATATCCTATAGTAATGAGTTTACAGGGAAAAAGTAGTCTAACCAATAGGGCCTTAAAGAAATCTCGCGGTTGTCTGTCCATCCATGCGATAACTCTTGAAAAGGAAGATTCTAAAATGTAGACTATTGAAACTTTGTGCTTGAAACTTGTAAAGTTCAGAGAAACTTTAGAAATCTTGCCGTTGTCCGTCCGTCCATGCGATAACTCTTGAAAAGGAAGATTCTAAAATGTAGACTATTGAAACTTTGTGCTTGAAACTTGTAAAGTTCAGAGAAACTTTAGAAATCTTGCCGTTGTCCGTCCGTCCATGCGATAACTCTTGAAAAGGAAGATTCTAAAATGTAGACTATTGAAACTTTGTGCTTGAAACTTGTAAAGTTCCGGGTAGTCCAAATTGATCAATTTTGGACTCTGTGGGTCAGATATGGAATTTACTGTATTTTAATTTATGTATTTGTTGGAAAATACTTCAGCATATGTTCGACACTTCAGAATATTAGGCTAGCTCAGAGCATAGTATTTAAGCTTGTTTATCTTAATGCAAACCAAATTTGATCCATATGAAGTTTGATCACTCTAATAATCTAAATTATTAGATTAAATCACCTTATTTATACAGTGCAACCGTCACGGTTATTTTTCAAGGTGTTGAAATCTATTCGCAGATTTTGAATTAAAAATATTTCAGATTTTCGTAAGAAAAGAAGAAATTAATAGAAACTAGAAAAGAAGACATAAAACTGCCGTAAATTGTCGTAAAACAGTCGCAAATTGTGAATTAGAAATCATATAAAATTTATAGAAATTATAAAAGAATAATGGTATCTATTGGCACAATTATTGATATTGATTATTTCATTTCATGGCACTGTTCTTGAATACCATTTTCCGATGTATTAGGAGGATTAATTTATGCTTTTAAAGGTACATTTTAAATATAGATAGTAATTAATTTGGAATTCCAAATTTAACTCTATCAATTACGAGAATTCAAAATTGATTACCACTTACATTGATTCTACAATTGTTAATTGCTGTAATATCGTAGGATTATTCCCACAATTATTGCACATTCAAAAGAAAATAGGCATAGTATGTATAAATAAATTTATTTCTCTCTTCAAAACAATTGGAACTTTACATTTGGTATAGGCCTACATGAGAAATTATAGATGAATGTTTACAGTATATGAAAATAATACAATAATTTGGGAGACATTCACCCTCGAGATACATCCTAATGGCAGTTGTAATGTAATGGCGGGCCGTTTAGCGCAGTTGGTTGGGGCGTCGTAACTTCAACTTGCTGTCGTTTAAGCGGTCATGGGTTCGAATCCCACTCCACCGTCAGCCATTTATGTGTTATCATTCACCTCATTACCCACGCACAAGTCTTGAACTCATGTGGGCATCATCAGCAATAAAAAAAATGTTAAAATGGGTTGTAATTAATTCTCAAACAAATGGAATATACTGGTTCAAAACATCAAGAAAAAAATAAGATATTAGCCCTTCATAGAATGTATAGGTTCAAAAATGAGAAAATAGAGTTGAGGAATTTGAAATTTTTATAGAAAATACTGGATTATATTCTAGGATATTGAACGGTATTCTAGGATATACAAAACTCAAATTAGGTTTTAAACAGATACAAGATACTGGTTCAAAACATTGAGAGAAAACTAAGATATTAGGCCTTCATAGAATGTATAGATTCAGAAAATCAGAAATTAGAGTTGAGGAATTTGACATTTTTATAGAAAATACTGGATTATATTCTAGGATATTGAACATAGATGTTAAATGCTGTACAAAAGTCAATTGATTTAAAAAAAATACAAGATACTGACTTAAAACATATAAATGTATAAATTCAGATAAACAAGAATTAGAGTTAAAAATTATGTCATTAAATTAAATTATTATTTCATTTCAAATTTCAATTGCTTTTTGAACAAATACAAGACACTGGTTAAAAACATATAAATGCATAAATTCAGATCAACAAGAATTAGAGTTGAAAAATTATGTCATTAAATGAAATTATCATTTCATTTCAAATTTTAATTGCTTTTTGAACAAATACAAGATACTGGTTTAAAACATATAAATGTATGAATTCAGAAAAACACAAATTAGAGTTAAGGAATTTAGATTTCAATTGAAATATCGCATGTACTGTTTATCCTCATTTTTTCACGAGAGAAATTTTAATGATTAATTACTCCTTGCGTGTGAATAACAAGATCTAGTTTTCCGTGCAGCTTTTTTCCATAGATTAACACCTCTCTTCTTCATTCTCGATCAAGTCTGTTAAACCGGGAAAATGTTTTACATGTTGAATAAGATGTTTTTCTGCACACACATCCTAGATGAAAAAGATCAAAAGGTTAGTAGACTTCCAGATTAAAAAGCGGGAGTTGAATGTCCGTCCACGGGACATTATATTATGGAGACTATCCAGTGACTCTCAAAGCTCGGTTCGTAACTTACGTGGGCAGAACAACTGTGGCTCTGACTCGTATATGTTGTGTACTCTTCTCTCTTCAAACCAGTTTACTCACGGAACATGTGACCAGAAGAAAATGAACTAAATAGCCAAAGTTCACAAGCAGAAGGTGGTTTGCTCGCCTCAACATTCATGAAACCCTCGGTGAAGTTTGCATGCGCAAACTATTACAAAGCTGACTCCTGTCATAAACTAGAAAGGTTTACAAGGTGTCTAGTGCTCGAAATGGCTTATAGAACATGCTGTGGGTGTCTGAGATAGTCACATAAAGAAATTGATTGTATAATAAGTGTTTAATATTGAACTTTTCACTAGATTACTTCAAAACAATGTTTTTCCTATTTGTTACATTCAGTCATAAAAATGGGGTTGAATTTTTGCAATTGAATAAATTTATAGAACATGCTTTAGGTGTCTATGATAGTTACATAAAGAAATAGATTGTGTAATAAGCATTTAATATTGAACTTTTCACTTAATTACTTAAAAACAATGTTTTTTCCAGTAATTTTTGTTATATTCAGTCATAAAAATAGGGTTAAATTTTTGCAATTGAATAAATTTATAGAACATGCTTTAGGTGTCTATGATAGTTACATAAAGAAATAGATTGTGTAATAAGCTATTAATATTGAACTTTCCACTAGATAACTTCAAAACAATGTTTTTCCTATTTGTTACATTCAGTCATAAAAATAGGTTTGAATTTTTGCAATTGAATAAATGTATAGAACATGCTTTAGGTGTCTACGATAGTTACGTAAAGAAATTGATTGTGTAATAAGTGTTTAATATTGAACTTTTCACTAGATTACTTCAAAACAATGTTTTTCCTATTTGTTACATTCAGTCATAAAAATGGGGTTGAATTTTTGCAATTGAATAAATGTATAGAACATGCTTTAGGTGTCTATGATAGTTACTTAAAGAAATTGATTGTGTAATAAGCGTTTAATATTCAATATTTCAGCAGATTACTTAAAAATAATGTTTTTTTCCAGTAATATTTTGTTACATTCAGTCATAAAAATAGGGTTAAATTTTTGCAATTGGATAAATTTATAGAACATGCTGTAGGTGTCTATGATAGTCACATAAAGAAATTGATTGTGTAATAAGCTTTTAATATTGAACTTTCCACTAGATAACTTCAAAACAATGTTTTTTTTCAGTTTATTCTTACATTATTTAGACATAAAAATAGAGTTAAATTTTTGCAATTGAATGAAACTGTCTACACATAACCTTTATTTGGACATTTCTGTATTGAAATTCAGAAGAGAAAGCAGTTTTGGGCTGTAAAGCCTGTTGCTTCCTCTTCATTATACTGCAATGTGATGATGTACATAGATTTTTTTTCGGTGGATGAAGCCCACATAGGTTCGAGACCTGTAGTAAGTAAGTGAGTAATGAATTGGATGATGGTGATTGATGAGTTAGACCTGCAGTTTTAGATGGGTTCCGAACCACCAGGGAAGTTTTATAGCAGAGAAGTGACACCAGGGAAGTGACTTTATAGCAGAGAACGGGGTCAGGAAAGTTATTTTACAACAGAGAACAGGGTCACCCTTACTAAGAGCGCCCAGGAGTTTCGTAGCTTATCTCCGATTGAACAGATACCTGCAACGGCACTCGGCTGTCACTTCCGTGATAAAGATGATGTATAAATAAATGTTGCATAGAGAAATTTGATTATTTAACATGAGCCGCGCACATTAGAAGGAAATCGACCGGTTTTTTTTTTTTTTGGAGGATAAAGCCCACATAGGTCTGAGACCTGTGCGTGTGATGGTGATTGATGAGTTGGACCTGCAGTTTTAGGTGATGGGTTCTGAATCACCAGGAAAGTGATTTTACAACAGAGAACAGGGTCACCCTTAGAAAGAGCGCCCAGGAGTTTCATAGCTCATCTCCTATTGAACAGATACCTGCAACGGCACTCGGCTGTCACTTCCGTGATAAAGATGATGTATAAATAAATGTTGCATAGAGAAATTTGATTATTTAACATGAGCCGCGCACATTAGAAGGAAATCGATTGTTTTTTTTGAGGATGAAGCCCACATAGGTCTGAGACCTGTGCGTGGGTAATGACTTGGGTGATGGTGATTGATGAGTTGGACCTACAGTTTTAAGTGGGTTCCGAACCACCGAAAAGTGATTTCACAGCAGAGAACGTGTCTTTTTTGCTGGCCAATCTAATCGGTCACCGTTACAAACAGGACCAACGAGAACGCAGATTATCTCTATCTGATGGAACAGATACCTGCTACGGCTCGCGGCTATCACATGTTAAAAAAGTAAGCGAAATATCTTCAAAAGCATTAATTATTATTTGATCAACATACACAAAGTACTTGTATCTTTACAACAAATACTCAAAATGGCTGCCTTTCTCAGTACTGAATGCATGAATTTCATGCTTGAGTTACTGTTTTTGAGAAAACGACTTGTTAACAAAGCAGTAATCTCAAAAATACTATAGACTTGATGTAGCCAGTACCAATTTCAATGATCTCTAGATTTGTTGACAGTACTTCATGGGATGCTGTATTGCAGAAGCCATCATACAAAATTCAACGAAACCGCTATTTACAGAAACGTTAATTTACATGTGCGTAACTTAATGATCACTCCAAGATTGCAGGCCGTATTCATGAACATTCCTTCAGTGTTTCTTGAGGAACTCTTGAGGAATACTTTACATTTCAAGGATACCTCGAGTCAAGAAGGAATGTTCATAAATACGGTCCTGAATCTTATATTAGATTTCTTCAAGGCAGAAGTCTAATTTCAATCAGTAGCCTAAATATTGAGAGCTTAATATTGTATTAACAATAGAGCTCAATTCTTGTAATTAAATAGGCGCCCGACCGGCAATTGGCAGTTTCGTTGAACTAAGGCGCCCGACCGGCAATTGGGAGGTCCGTGGTTCGATTCCCGGTGGTGACTGATATTTTTGTACAGTAGCATTCATCGATTTCCATCAGCTATTAAATACTGTTGACAATATCCGCCATTGCGGAAGTCTTCAGTATAAACTAATAGCAATTAAAGGAATTCGAAATTAATAAATTCTGTTTAATTAAATAGAATTGTACATGAAGCAATCTGATACGCTAGTTTGAAATAACTGACAATTTAACAAACTGGCAAATATTCCATCACCTATTCAATTGTGTTGTCAATATCCGCCATTGCGGAAGTCTTCAGAATAAAATAATAGCCTTGAGGCTGTGTGCAGGGTTTTTGGTCATCCCTTTTTTTGAAGTTCATTGAATTGGATATTATTGAGGTATTGGAATGCAAACTATTGTCATGAGAAATTATTTTTTTCATCAAATATTTTATGAAATATGGTTCAAATTGAAATTTTTCGGTTTTTGGGGTCAATTGAACTCACCTACAAGTTATTTTAAACATTAATTTGAGAATCTTTTTATAACTGAAAGATACCTTGGGGAAAAGAATGACACATTTTTATTTCAATTCAACAATTTGTTTTTTCAAAATAAATATTTTGAAAAACTGAAATTTTTCTCATGTTTAAAAAAAATTATTTTGAGAAAACTAATTGTTTGATAAATTTCTCTTAATAAATTTCGCAATCTGATATAATAATAACTCTCAAGATCTAACTTTTTCTACTTTTTCAAGACAATGGTCACTCAAATCTCAATGTTCAATATAAAATTGGCATTTGTGAACAAATCTAAAATCAATTTTCAGTAACTGTACATATTAAAGAAATGATATCTTGCATTTTGTAACGTTACATACATTATGTGGCCCCTAGTCTTGTCTACCATGAACCGGTGTATTATCAAGATATTCATTATACTAGTAAATATTATTGGTTATTATAGATTATTACTAGTTGAAAGTAGCTGAAGGCCAGTTCAAACGGAGATAATTATTGAGATGGAGCGCTCTCATAGAGCAATCTACAAGTATGGACTCGTGCTAAACTAGAGCTAGACTCGTCTAGCTCGAAGTCACACCGGGGTAACAAAAGTATTAAATACTCTACTATAGTGCTCTATAAAAAAAAGCTATCCTTCTTGACGAAATATTTTCTGGCTTCTCCCAATAATTGAATCTTTCGAAATATAAAATTCAGACCTTATCATACTTGTATTTTCTTAAATAAATTTTCACTGTGAATATTTTTTACCCTGAAACCGAATCAGCTGAGTTAAATTGAGCGCAACCTTTAAAAACCTGAATACCTGAGATTAGTTTATTAATCCTTCCAAATGACATTTATACCGCGCTAAGCCCACCATGTTGGTCGATATCAGTATATTTCTTCTTTTTTTTTAGTGGCAATTATTACGAAAATTGATCGACTCTTATCAATAATTTTCAACCACATGCCTGAAGGAACTCATTTAATTGCGTCTTAAGATACTGGGTCTGCACTTCGATAAAAATTACACTTGATCTCTTGATGAGTTTGCAGGCGATTAAACAAGTTTAATTGTACCAACTCTTTCATCAGATTGCTTGAATTAGCTTCAACTAGATAATTCAAGGAGTTTCATTCAATCTACTTTCAAATTGGTGAGCAGGTGTCTGCTCTATCTAGACCTGGTTGCTTATGATCTACTTGTGACTCATTTATGTCTTATTTTATTGAATCTATTTATACCAGTTCCATGAGAATTAAAAAAATTACAATAATTATAACTCACAAATAAACACTGACATTTGAAAGTATCCTATATTCAAACAGAAGTGGGCCCACCAAAAAGTTGGTGATTTGCCAGTTGCATGAAAATTTAAAAATTACAATAATTATAACTCACAAATAAAAACTTACGTGAGATTTGACAGTAGACTATCGTATCTCCAAAACGAAGTGGTCCCAAAAGTTTGGTGATTGAATTGTTACGAAAAGGCAAAAAAAATTTCTTTTCAATAATTAGAAAAATATTATCGCGACTATTTTCACTATTACTTATTGAAAAGAAGTGAACTTAAAAGCAACTTTGAGAAGAACACTGTCGCTTGAATATTGCTATTCGCATCAAGCTCTGCATTATTAATACACGCCATGAAGTATTTTAAGCTCACACAGGTCAGGTCTACTCATTCCCACACAATAATGAATTATTGTCACATTGATTCTGACAATTCTGACTACTTATGTTTTAAAATCCTAAAAACAGTCTTTCTTCTTATCTCGTTTGTCCTCTTTCTTCTTCTCCTTCTCCTCTCATTCGTCCTCTTACTTCTTCTTCTTCTTTCATTCGTCCTCTTTCATTCATGTGTTATCTTTCTCCATCTTCTTCTTCTTCTTGTTCTCCTTCTTCTTCTTCTTCATCTTCTTGTTATCTCATTCATCCTCTTTCTGCTTCTCCTTCTCCTCACATTCGTCCTACTCCTCCGGTTTCTTATTACATTCGTCCTCTTTCTTTGTCTTCTTCTTCCATTCATGCTCATTCTTCTTCTTTTTATGGATACTATGCTTCTATTTATCTATGCTGAAAGCCACCATTCATACCTACAGTATCCACAAGCTGGGTAATTACAATAATAGTAATAATTATAATAATAATAATAATAACAATTTCAAAAAGCAGTTTATTCAAAAAGCAAACATACAGATATTAAAAAGAATCCCGACTCTTAAAATTGCTACTAAATATAATTTTATTCCTAATTGCCCCACTATAATAGGTAAGTTTGCTGTGTGCTACTTTGTAGAAGAAAATGGCTCATGACAGAGATTATGTTAAGTCATAGGAAATTTGATGAAAAAGTATGATAGAATGATACAGAATTACGATTAAATCAATGACAGAAATAGTGATGGAAAATTCAGATATATTATCTTATAATAAAGATTTGTCAGAAAATCATGAGAAATATATATGTTTTACCCTATCATAGATAGAATAAAAGAGCGTTTTATATGAAAATCTTAGAAATCAAGAAAGAAGATGGAAAATTGAAAACTAAGGGTTGAGAAATAGATAGAGTGAGCAAAGTGACAAACTCATAAACGCAAGCTCATAAATCCACATCATGAAGCCACAGGTAACCATTTTGATGGTTGATGTCTATTTCATAACACTTTTCAACTATTTTATTCCGTGTTTTGAAATCTGAAATACAGATGACCAGAAGGTATGTTGTAGAGGAAAATCATGCTCAGATCGCATTGATTAGAGAGTTTCCTCCCTGATTTATCAGTTTCATCTCGGGCAGTATTCGTAACAACTGATTTGCAGGCCATGACCAGCTTTCCAAAGTGAGTGAAATGGAGAGAGATTGCTGAATGGATGAGCAAGGAAGACGGTAAACACGACGCCCTAAGGGCAGACGAAGATTGAAACTTAATGTAACGTTCAGAGCAGGAAAAGATGGCCGGAAGTTTGGACGAGCAGAACTTATTGGAACGATAAATATTTGGATTGCCAACAGCTTTATTATCAGCAAGGGTCTAGTTTGTCTCGAAGGGGAACCTGAACCTGTTTTTGGAAGAATGATGCGACATGGCCGGCTTTTGTTTCAGATCTGAAACCAATCAGGGGATAAAACTTCTACTGTTCAGCAATACGAGTTTGTCTGTCTTAATGAATCCCTGCAGCGATATCGTTCATTGTAATCACAGCCACAGTCTTCCCCTGAGTTATTCCCAACAACTTCTTATTCTCATCCAGTACTGTCGAGCAGCATCACATGGCTGGAATTGACAATCGATTTCAGCAGAAAAAATACTTTTTTCCATCTACCACAGTCTACATCTCACCTCTCCGTGTCAAGCGAGTGTATATTTTACTTCAAACACTTACATTGTTTTGTATGACATGTTTTTGTTGAGTGTTAGAACTCGCTTTCTTAGTGTTAGAACAAGTCTAGCACTCACTTCAAGAGGATGAAGAAACAGGAACTAACTCCTGCTAAAGTAGGCTTGAGGGTTCAGATTTATTCCCAACACATTACAACCTACCAAAAAATCATTGTTTTTCACAATGACTCTAATTTGCTATTGTTAGCCGTGTAATTTATTATGTGTTCAAAGCTGACACAATACACTTGTAAGTAGTACAAATTCAATCGTTTGGTTACCCATACATTGGAGAAAGCAAGTGGTGAATTGGATTGATCTCTGACTTCAAGAAATCGACATAGAAACTTTCAATGCGCTGACTAAATTTCCAGATCTTACAGCTTCCTTTTTCGTGATTCTTTACAGTCACATAAGAGTCAAATGATTGTTAAATCTACTTTTACCCACATAATGTTTGACTGATTGATAATAATTTAACTAAATAATAAATTATTCGGGATTTAAATAGATATTGAACTTCATTAAAGTCGATCTTTTATGCCTTTCCACTTGTGCAATAACCGTACAGTGGAACTAATATGTGTTAGCGCAGAGAGGTGTGGCCTAGATGAAAGAGTCTCACGGTGACGTATGGTGACGTAGCTGGTAGCGCATGCGCATTGCCCAAAAATACATTCAACCATCAGATTCATCACATATCAATCCTACTATAAGTATAATAATGATAATTTTCCAATTCTTGTTATTGTTATTTTTTTTGCAAGGTCACAGGGTCATCAGAAGTTTTGAAATAATATATTTGATGTCCTATACAAGTAAGTGAATTAAAGATATATGACTCACTGCTAGCGCACAAGCTTATGCTTATGCTAGCTTTATCTCATTAAGATAGACTTAGATGTATGTTTTTGCTTTTTTGTATATTGTATTACTATCTCTTAAGTTTATTGAAAATTAGAAAGATATTTAATTTTATAAAATTGCTGAAAAATGAGAATAAATTGAATTGAATTGAATTGTTATTTCTTCAACACAACATCCTTCTGGAATATCCACTCAATTGATTCAAATGTTTAAGGAAAAATTTTCACTTTCTGATATTGTATTGTTCATTCTTCATCAGCAAAAACCTTGTAATTTTGTAATTGAAATTCGCTCTGTTTCAACAATAATAATCGCAACAGCTCTAATATCTTAACAATCATACAATCCAGGATGCAAACCTACAGTATTATATTATAGTATTCTTATAGTAATGAAATAATTTATTTTTGCTCCTTATGGATTACAATTGTTTCTGACTAATGTCTGCTTCATGCCTGAATGATGAGCTTTGTGAAAATTAATTAATTAATTTATTTATTTTGCTGTCTCAAGCAGGTAGGTTGCCTGATCCTTCTATGAATGTCTGTGATTCCACAGTAACAAGTGGTGGTTCGGAACCCACCTAAACCTATAGGTCCAACTCATCAATCATTATCATCCTACTTACTCATTGCCCACGCACAGGTATCAGACCTATGTGGGCTTCATCCTAAAAAAAAAAAAAAATAATAATCTGAATTCAATTTTGTGGTTCCATATTACTTGAAATTGATATTTAAACATAAATATGCATAGAGTGGACCTCCTACCGTGTCTGAGGAAGCACTATATCAATGCGAAACAGCTATCACACGAATAAGTAAGTGTTAAATTCACCAGTAAGGTGTTATTAATAAATTTATTCATGCTTGACCTTAATTGTAATTTACCTGAATTTTCATTTATTATTTGGTCAACAATGATAATCAATTTTCCAAGAGTATTGGAGAAGACGGAATGAGGCGAATTATTGATAAAGACACTGTTAAGATCATAGTGTTGATTGAACGTGAGTGGGTGAAACGAAAATAGAGATGATTAAATAAGTAATGTAAGAATATACTAGAATGTTCTGTGGGGATATTTTCTTCGTTTGAATTTCTTGGAATAAATTATTTTCTATTTTCTGTTTTCTTTCTAGTAGCACTCTGCAGGGGATTATTCAAAAATGGATATTATGATGTACATAATCAATAGAAACAATATTACATAATAATTCCAGATCTATATAAAAGTTAAATCTTAATATTTGAAACATAAACATAGCCTACTTCAATTTCATCAGACAGTTTTGCTGGTTAAATCTTCCTTATATCACTGCCGCCAGCCCGAACGACTATAAATATTTATTTTTAAGTTACAACATTACTTTACTTTTTCCTCTTCATTTCTTATCCCATTTCTTTCTTTTCTAATTATTTTCTTTGATAGGATTGTAGTTTTTTCTTCCTTTCTCAGTTCTGTATTAACAGTATTTATTTTTTACTAATATTAACTTTTCATGTGAAATTTAACGACTTGAGTCGTTAAATTTCACATGAAAAGTTAATATTAACAACGCAGTTCTTCATGGAACAAGAAATCCAGGAATTTATTTTCTACTTTACTTTTATCACTACATTCTTTTGTAATGTATGTCTTCATTAACTAATCTCTATTTTTTCTTTATAATATTAAAATAAGTGAATTTGTTTCTTTGTTGGAATAATTGTGAAGATTGGCACCTGCTGAAAAACCTACGGGTTTAGCAGGACCCTACAATGTTTGTAGATTTTGAAAATAAATTTGATTGATTGATTGATGTAGCAATTTATTGTGTCATCACCCGGAATAAAAGTGATAAACAAATTTTAGTGTTCATATCTTTATGTTATGAACTACATATATTTGCGTTGATTGTGAAATAAGTAATATAAGAATACACTAGAATGTTCTGTAGAGATATTTTCTTTGTTTGAATTTCTTAGAATACATTTCTGTTTTCTTTCTAGTTGCACTTTGCAAGGGATGTAGCAATTTACTGTGTCATCACCCGAAATATAAGTGATAAACAAATTTTAGTGTTCATATCTCCATGTTATAAACTCTATATATATTTGCGTTGATTGTGAAATAAATAATGTAAGAATACACTAGAATGTTCTGTAGGGATATTTTCTTCATTTGAATTTCTTAAAATACATTTCTGTTTTCTCTCTAGTTGCACTTAGCAGGGGATGTAGAAATTTATTGTGTCATCACCAAAAATAAAAGTGATAAACCAACTCTACTGTTCATACCTTCATGTTATGAACTACATATATTTGCATTGATTGTGAAATAAGTAATGTAAGAATACACTAGAATGTTATGTGGGGATATTTTCTTCGTTTGAATTTCTTAGAATACATTTCTGTTTTCTTTATAGTTGCACTTTGCAGGGGATGTAGCAATTTATTGTGTCATCACCCGAAATATAAGTGATAAACAAATTTTAGTGATCATATCTTCATGTTATGAACTACATATATTTGCATTGATTGTGAAATAAGTAATGTAAGAATACACTAGAATGTTCTGTAGGGATATTTCTTCATTTGAATTTCTTAGAATACATTTCAGTTTTCTTTCTAGTTGCACTTTGCAGGGGTTGTAGCAATTTATTGCGACATCACCCAGAATAAAAGTGATAAACAAATTTTAGTATTCATATCTTCATGTTATGAACTACATATATTTGCGTTGATTGTGAAATAAGTAAGAATACACTAGAATATTCTGTAGGGATATTTTCTTCATTGGAATTTCTTAGAATACATTTCTGTTCTCTTTCTAATTGCACCTTGCAGGGGATGTAGAAATTTATTGTGTCATCACCCAAAATATAAGTGATAAACAAACTTTAGTGTTCATATCTTCATGTTATGAACTACATATATTTGCATTGATTGTGAAATAAGTAATGTAAGAATACACTAGAATGTTCTGTAGGGATATTTTGTTCATTTGAATTTTTTAGAATATATTTCTGTTTTCTTTCTAGTTGCACTTAGCAGGGGATGTAGAAATTTATTGTGTCATCACCGGAAATAAAAGTGATAAACAAACTTCAGTGCTCATATCTTCATGTTATGAACTACATATTTGCGTTGATTTGATGGATAATAACATTTGCCGGAAATTGATCCATATCAATATCAAAAGCAGCATGTCCAATTATTCTCTACCCAGTTCTACTGAAATCAACCCCCACTTTGTACGTTATAACATTACAGGCCATTGAAGATGCTGAGTACTACATCAGTGCTTAGTGCTTGTTTGATGTTGATTGTGAATGGCTTCACTGTGTATAAACTAGTGGGTATTATCTTTTCAATCACTTGGCCGTTCAGTGGCAGTACGGTGGCTGGATTGTCTGATAGCAGACAAGTGTAGAGTGTAATTGTGTAGTGCGCAGTGTAATTGCAGGCGCATTACACCTAGCCTCCACGCAAATGGCACATAGCCGGCTGGGTGTGAAGCACACATTCGATTTTAAAGATTGTAATTACATGAAACCGGTAGCCGGATTCAACGAGCGTTAACTAGCATCTCGCATTTAAGTTTTTCATTACTTTTTATTTCTGCTGTTCAAGTTACAGTAGCTGATCAATTCACCACCCTCCCTACCCCACCACCCTTAACACCATCAGCAACCTGATAGTCATCAAGCCCAGTAGTAGGCAATGATCCTGGAATAATGGAGAGACTAAAGCACTTAGTGGGAAGGACCGAACGGCACTGTTGTTTGAAACTTCAAGTCTTTTCTGACCAAAGATAACGTCTAATCAAGTGCAATTCTTGATAAGTTCAGCATTCTTTTTATTCTTCTGCTTGTCCTTCTTCTACTTCTCCATCCTCTTCTTCTTCTTCTTTTTCTTGTTGGTGTTGTTGTTCTTCGTCTTCTTCTTGTTTTTATTTTTTTTAGAATAGAATAGAATTTTTCATTGCCAATACAAAAATATACACAAATAGATTATTATGATTATTACACACATTATTATGCATTGTAAACATGGCTCTTCTTCTTCTTCTTCTTTGTGCTCCTCTTCTACTACTTCTTCATCTTCTTCTTCTTCTTCTTCCTCTTCTTGTTCTTGTTTTTGTTTTTGTTCTTGTTCTTGTTCTTGTTCTTGTTCTTGTTCTTGTTCTTGTTCTTGTTCTTGTTCTTGTTCTTGTTCTTGTTCTTGTTCTTGTTCTTGTTCTTGTTCTTGTTCTTGTTCTTGTTCTTGTTCTTGTTCTTGTTCTTGTTCTTGTTCTTGTTCTTGTTCTTGTTCTTGTTCTTGTTCTTGTATTTGTTCTTGTTCTTGTTCTTTTTCTTGTTCTTGTTCTTGTATTTGTTCTTGTTCTTGTTCTTGTTCTTGTTCTTGTTCTTGTTCTTGTTCTTGTTCTTGTTCTTGTTCTTGTTCTTGTTCTTGTTCTTGTTCTTGTTCTTGTTCTTGTTCTTGTTCTTGTTCTTGTTCTTGTTCTTGTTCTTGTTCTTGTTCTTGTTCTTGTTCTTGTTCTTGTTCTTGTTCTTGTTCTTGTTCTTGTTCTTGTTCTTCTTCCTCTTCTTGTTCTTGTTTTTGTTCTTGTTCTTGTTCTTGTTCTTGTTCTTGTTCTTGTTCTTGTTCTTGTTCTTGTTCTTGTTCTTGTTCTTCTTCTTGTTGTTGTTCTTCTTCTTCTTTTTCTTCTTTTTCTTCTTCTTCTTCCTCTTCTTCCTCTTCTTCTTCCTCTTCTTCTTTTCTTCTTCTTATCTTCTTTTTCTTCTTCCTCTTCTTCTTTTCCTTCTTCTTACCACTTGTTATTGTTGTTGTCGTTCTTCTTCTTCTTTTATTATTTTTCTACTAATTGTTCTAGTTGCTCTATCCCCTATCCTTTTTCATGTTCAGCTTTTTCTTTCCCACTTTATCACAAGTAATAAGTGAAAGAGTGTAAGAAAATGCAATGAAGCATACTGGAAGAGGAAGATAATGTGCAAAGATGAGCAAGGTAGAAGGATAATGTAAGCAGAGAGAGAGAGAAAAAATTAAATACAGTAGGGAAAAGCAGAATAGGAAGGAAGAAAATGATAGACAGAGAAGATCAATTTTTGTTGAATAGTATGGAAACAAAAGGAATTGGATAGTGGAAAAAATGGAGCAGGTTCGGTAGAGAATGTAAAATAGAATTAAAAGCGAGATGAAGACATTCAGTTTGGGAAAAGGAGAAGAGGAAGAAAGAAAACAAGAAGTAGTGGAGATGAAGTTATGGTGAAGAATATTGGAACTAGAAGAGGTGAATCATCAGCAAAGTGCTAGAAGATGTAAGTTAGAATGAGAGAAAATAGTGATACGTAGAAAATACATTGGGAGGAGAGAGAAAGGATGAGAGAAAGATAAAAACACAATAATTTGTCCGCAAATCCAATTAATATCTTCGGTGTAACCGAGTAGAAGTCTGTTGCAGCAATAAATATAATACACGATGAAGCATTGCCGAAACTCTGTGATATATTAAATATTATCTATTTGATTTATGCTGGCGGGTGGTAGCTAGCTGAAAGGCCTGCGGAAAGCAGAAGATATGAGAGAGAGTGTGTGTGTGAGAGAGAGAACCAGTTGACAGATTGTGAGCCACAACATCGGCAACCGCCATGGACCACAGACCACGGACCACGTGATGTATGGTTTCGCGGTTCTAGAGCGAGGTCTCTTCTCAGTCTTGTATGCAGATTTATGCAAATGCACTCTCCGGTGCATTCTATGCAGGAATGCAGCTGCTGCAGCTGTGCCCCTCCGTGAGTACCGTACGCAATGCACACTGATCAAGTCATTCAGATCCCGGCACCTAAAAGGCAAAACAGAAATCTTCATCTGTCCTGTTTTGTCAATCCTCCAATTCAGGCGAGAGAATCCTGCTGTTTTTGTAAATTTCTGCCGCGTGAGTTGCACATCCTTGAAGCAAGCGCGTATCATTGATCAGCGAGCTGTTTTAGTCAGCACGCAACGTTTACGACTCCCTTAAAGCTCTTGATGACTTGATTCAATCTGCTTAATGTCTACTGCGTCTTCACAACCAGGTAATTAATTAAAGCTGCACATCTGTGAGTTTGTAATTGTTTTTATTCCTTTGTAAGGATATTCTTACAAACAACTGAGCAGTATTGTTACGGGTTCTATCACTAAAATAATTATCGCAACATTTTTTTTTTGGAGGATGAAGCCCACATAGGTCTGAGACCTGTGCGTGGGTAATGAGTTGGATGATGGTGATTGATGAGTTGGACCTACAGTTTTAGGTGGGTTCCGAACCACTGGGAAGTGATTTTACAGCAGAGAACAGTGTATTTTTTGCTGGCCAATCTAATCGGTCACCGTTACAAACAGGACCTATGAGAACGCAGCTTATCTCTATCTGATTGAACAGATACCTGCTACGGCTCGCAGCTATTATTATTTGAAAGTAACACTTGAGCTTTACTTAAAAAAATTACAACATGTACTAATCAGTTATATGAACAAAATATATGATTTGAACAAATATTTTTATGGTTTGCCTGTAACAAGCTCAAAATAAACGTATCAAAACTAATTGTATGATTTTCAGTCTTACTGCATTTGCACTCTCCACTTGTTTTCTTTATGCCAATTGTGATTGTCCAATTATATATCAGCTTAGAGAAACGTGTAAAGTTTTTGGGTATCACACTGGAATTTAAATTGAAAACAGCAAAAAACAGTGCTCAAAAAGTCTTTAAGGTTTTATATTTAATGGTATTCTACCGCATTAGATTTTTATGTTATGAAGAAGCTATACTTCTCCTTTGTACATTCTAAAATAGATGATGGAATAACCTTTCGGGGAAGTTCATATTATACAAATCAAGATCCAATCATTAAACTAAAAAAGGATTTCTTAGACTGATAACTGATAGCAGCTTTGATAAACATACTTTCCCACTTTTCTGTTATCTCAGAATATTCCCGGTGAGATTCATGTACGTTTTTAATTTTTTGTTCAATTATTTTGTGAAATATGAGGGTTCAAAATTGAAAATTTTCGGATGTTGGGGACAATTGATCTCTTCTACACGTTATTTTAAACTCTTGATAAATTTTCTATAACTAAAAGACACCTTGAGGAATAAAATGGCATATTTTCCATTTCAATCTAACAAATAGCTTTTTAAAAATATATTTTTTAAATTTGAAATTTTTGCGGATGTAGAATGAATTATTTTAGCAAAAGTAATTGATTACAAATTTTGCTTGATTAGAAAAAATATGGTATTACATTCTTTGGGTTGTCTAATTTTTTCTAATGGCTCTTTTTAGAGAGCACGCTTAAGCAACTTCATTGCCCATGCTTTTTTGAGTTGTCTTTCGGTTGTAGAAAATTTATCAAGGGTTTAAAATAACTCGCAGAAAAGATCAATTGCTTCAAAAAACCGAAAATTTTCAACTTCATGCCCCATTATCACAAAATAATTGAAGAAAAAATGTTTTCCTCACAGCAATAGATCATATTTCTTAGTTCTAATAGTATCCAATACAAGAAACTTCGAAAAAAATTATGACAAAAAACCCTCCGCACAGAAAACATATTGCCTTATAAATCTCTAGCGCTTGATAACAAACTGAACTTGAGGCTTTCTTACTTCAAGGTATACTTGAAAATATCTTCTTCTACATTTTTCAAAACTTTCCTTGACTTGAGGGAGCCTCAAGGTAAATTAATAAATACGGGCCTCTGTGCTTCAAATTGTCCAAATGCCCGATGCCTTGTTAATTTTTCCCCTCCTAAAAAATCTTCGAGTCTTCCTCGATTCAAGGGATCCTCATAGTGGGTTGTTGATGAATACCTCGAAACTAGTCCCAATAACCGTTGCTTTGCAATTTTTTAATTTTCATCCAACAGTTCATGCCAAGAATGTCTCAACGAGCGAAGAACAAAAGACTGAATAAAAATCAATTGCAAGCAGTAAATAATAAACTTCGAAGCATAAAGGTCAAACATAATGTGAAAAGCGTCGTTATGTCCTTTACGAAACCAGTATCAATATATGCGCACTTGATAGTTGAGACTTATGTTGTGTCCTATACGACAGCACTGTACTGTATATAGCCAATACTGTACTGTATATAGCCAATCCCGCAAGAATCCTGTTCACAGCTGCTGTTGCCGACATATTATAAATAAAATTGGCTGCGCATGTTCCTATTTTGATGTACTCGATCAAAGGAAATTATTTCAAGGCAATAAGATGTCGCATTAATAGTAACACATCTTATCAAGGGATAGTTGAAAAACCCCTCCTTTACTTTGTAGTATGGTAAAACTGATGGGTGATGATAGTAATAGATAACAGTGTAGTGATGATACACTAGTGTAGTGATGGTTCGGAACCCACCTAAAACTGTAGGTCCAACTCATAAATCACAATCATCCAACTCATTACCCACGCACAGGTCTCAGACCTATGTGGGCTTCATCCTCAAGAAAAAGAAAAAAAAATGGTTATTAAATACAACTAGCAAGTTGCCCGATTGAATTGAATCTGTCATATGTAAGGTTCATCTGTGATTTTATGAAACGTTGAGTTATTTTAGAGAAAATAATGTAAGCTTACACTTCTAGGCTACGCTTACTAGAATATTGTAATAACCTATTTACAATCTAATATTGAAACTGACACTGTTTTTCACTTTTATATATTGTTTTACTCACTTATATTGGAAATGCTATAGGGATGCATTTCACTTCTGAAAAGAAGCTTCTTCAGCCTGCCGCCAGGGGTCATGCTTTGCTGATTATTTACAGGTTGATACCTGCTTACTGGTTGAATTTGATAGTAACGTTATCCATCTCCCTTATTCTTCTTCTCCTCTATCTTCATCATTTTTGGCTCCATCTTCTTCTTTTTATCGTTGGAAATTGAAAAAAAGAGAAAAAGAAGAAGAGGATGCAGAAGAAGAAGAAGAAGAAGAAGAAGAAGAAGAACAACAACAACAACAACAATACAGCAGGAAGGAGAAGAAATTAGCAGAAAAAGAAAAATGAAAAGGAGGAGGATAAGAAGAAGAAGGAAATGATGGAGAAGAAAGAAGGAGGAAAAAGATAAAAGGAGAAGAAAGAAGAAAAAAAAGAATAAAGAAGAAGAAGAAGAAAAAGGAGAAGTGGACGAAGAAGAAGGAAAAGATGGAGAAGTAAGAAGGAGGAAAAAGGTAAAAGGAGAAGAAAGAAGAACAAAGAAGAAAAAATAAAAAGAAGAAAAAAAGAAGAAAGAAGAAGAAAGAAGAAGAAGAAGAAGAAGAAGAAGAAGAAGAAGAAGAAGAAGAAGAAAAAGAAGAAGAAGACAAAGAAGAAGGAGAATAAGAAAAGGATAAAAAAATAAGAAGATCGAGACAAAAATGGAGAAGAAGAATTAGATGAAATAAGATGCTATTTAATTCAATTTCTTCTTTTTAGGATGGTTTTAGAAGAAGAATAAGAAGAAGAAGAAAGAATAATTTATTTATGGATGTGTCGAGCGCAATGCTTCTTGTTTTGAGTATACTGTTGTGTAGGTAGCCTTTAGCCTAGGTACAATCTTCTTGAATTCATTAGAAACAACAACAAACAACACTGAAGACTTAAAAAACACTGAAGAAAAAAACGCCTTCTGGCATGGCATGGCACAAGCAATACGTGTAAACATTTCCGGCCGTCCAGATGTCCACAATTACATGTGACATTCGTCCTTCTATTTCGTGTCTTTTCATGTGTATTTTATCTTTGGCATTAAATAATTTTTTTTCATGAAATGATTTGAAATCTAACTGAAGATGTTCACATCAACTCAGGGCGATTCGATTAAACCGCTAAACATACGTAGTTTGGTAATTTACGTGGTGTCGTTCAACAGTGTGTCACTGATCACAACTCGCCTCTATCATTCTACCTCGGGCATTTTTCAAAGGATACATGAAAAACCTCAGGAGTTAATGACTTTCAAGTCTCTTAAATTGAGAAAGTATCAAGGGAGGTTCTTGAATACGGGCCTCAATCTTGGAGGGACACCGTATAGATTGAGAAGAATCTAAAAGGTGGTAGGCCTACCCTTCTTCCTCTTAAGGTCCTTCCTGATTCCAGACGTTGGTAACCATCCTAGCAATCCTAATCTTGTCTACCACTGCTCTGAATAATGTCGTCATGCCAAACTCTTTAACCACTTAGATTCTTTAACTTAGACTCAGATTCTTCAACTCTTCAAACAAACTTAGATTCTTCAACCCCACGATCTTACTTTTCCTTGAAGTATGTCTTTCAATTTGTATTAAAACATGTATTAAAATGACTTTATAAACATTTCTATTATGACATGAACTGAACTGAAGAAGTCTATACCAATCCTCATGTGTGTCCCTGACATTCTGATTTTCTGACTTTGATCATGGGCATGAGTTCTTTGCTTTTTTGCATTCTGCGTAGAATTTGAGGACTACCCTACCATCACAAATTATTTCATCAAGCGGTTTCTATTTTCATTTCCAAGTGGCTAAGCATGCGACATTCAACACATTATCACGTTATCAGTAAACATTAAGACGTAGTTACAAATCTATCAGAGAATTTCATCAAGATGTTCAGTTAAGCCGCGTCTCCACCAACCGAACATGCTCGGCGAACAGTGTTCGCTGGAATCAGCTGATGTCGCCAAACATTTTTTGGAGTTGGTTTGGTGTGGACGCCTTCTCGAACATTATGATCGGTGTGGTGGGGTTAGTGGCGGGAACCTGTTGTTGGTCGTCACTGTTCGCTCACAGACCGAACATTTAATTTGAACTCAAGAACATGTTCGGTGACCCTTATGTTTAATGTTTGTGCGTTTTTTTTTATTCGCCAACAATGTTTGGCAGACATGTTCGGTTGGTGGAGACGCGGCTTAACTTATTAGAAACTAGCATTTTACTAGGTCTTGCTCGGGAATCAAGTTTGGAGTTTTTCTTTCCTGGTAGTTAACTTATGGTAGCGGTCACAAAATTTCAAAATTGGGAAGGGTGAGTGAAATTCATGTGCTGAAATACAGTTCAACTGTTTGAAAAGAGAAGGCACAAAAAATCTGTGTTTTTTAACGTTTGGTGATTAGCAGCTGCAATATTGGTACAAAACTAATCTGTTGCTTTGCCTTGCGGCATATCATCTATATTGAAGTTTTTTATGGGATAATGGGTAGCCGCTGGCAAATTTGAAAAATTCTTACAATTCCTACTTCAAAGGGACCTTTTCGAACTTGAATATAACCTAATCTACATCAGTGTTCACGAGTTTATATATCAACTGTTCTATAAGTTTTCTGAATTTTAAAAAGATGCTGAAATTCAAATATTTATTGTGGAAAAGGTAAATAGAAAATAAGAAATCGGGGTTCGAGATGAACTTAATTGCCGTAAGTTAAAAGGGGGCTTTGTGTCAAGTTTAGTTTTCCAAATCGTTGCCGTTTTTGTGATATCCGTAAGACTGACACACACACTATCTCATCTCTCTCACTCCCTCTTTCTCACTCTCTATCTTTCTCTCTCTCTCTCTCTCTCTCTCTCTCTCTCTCTCTCTCTCTCTCTTAAAATATAATTATATTTGTTGTATTTATGATCTTTTCTATTCAGACTATTAAACCATTATGTTCACTTTTCAAAAATCACTGTACATCACTTGAACTATGGGATTCAGATAGACAGCTTTATTCGAGAAAAGGACAATTCATATGACTTCTGACTATTACCTTACAATGAAAGACATCACCTAAATTCATGGAAGATAGATAAAAAATAGATACAAGACGATACGTTACTATTACACTGTTTTGTAAGTTAGATTACTGACATTAATAAGAATATTTGCAGAACTTAAGAACTATATAACTATATAACTTAAGAAGAACTAACGTCTACTCTATTCTGAGATTTAATAATTCATATGGTAGAAGATCATTAAAGTATATTCTTCCAAAACTCTTCAATGCCTTACCGATTAATATACGAGACTATTCCAAGGACGACATTTTTCATCTCTTTATCCTAAACAATTTTCAAATGTAAACCTAATATCATAATCGTCATATATATTTATTTTTTCCATAGTTAGACTCAAATGCAATTTAATCATACTGACTTTCCTTTTGGATCTGAAAATATAAATAAAAATAAAAATCCACCGATTGCTGGTGAAGATAAACATCAGTTTTGATGTAATATAGAGTACCGCCGCCGCATTAGAGCGACCAAACTAAATATAAATACCATAATCTATTACAGCATTTTCATTTAATTATTGTAGTTTATTTCTTTTTAGTATTATCTTTCATTTTATAGCATATTCTTTTACTTTTAATTTTAACTTTCAATTTATAGTAGGCCATTATCTTTATTCTTTTTTTTTCTCTCCCCTTAACCTTTTCCTTTTCAACATTTTTCAACCCCAATTACTCCCCTTCCAATTACCTTAAAGTTCATTTTGAAACTTGTAAAAAGTTTTCTTTCAGTTCTTTCCTTGTTTAATTCATTGTAAGCATTCATTTTATTATTGTGTTTTATTTTATTATAGGCACCTGCTGTAAAACCTTTTCAGGTTTAGCAGAACCATTTTGTAATGTCTTTTCATGTAATAAAAATTGATTGATTGCAATATCAAGGTGATGCATTTACACAAAGGGGCGGAGTTAGGGAAAATAGCTCTATCTTACACTCAACCTACCTGGATCTGAGAGTTGGTAATATTAATAATACTTTTATCATTCATTCATAGGGAGCCGTAGCAGGTATCTGTTCATTCAGATAGATAAGCTGCGTTCTCGTAGGTCCTGTTTGTAATGGTGACCGATTAGATTGGCCAGCAAAAAAGAAACTGTTCTCTGCTAAAAATCACTCCCTGGTGGTTCGGAACCCACCTAAAACTGTAGGTCCAACTCATAAATCACCATCATCCAACTCATTACCCACGCACAGATCTCAGACCTATGTGGGCTTCATTTTAAAAAAAAATACACAATTTAAATTTGCACAAATAAAGTCATCTGAATCTCTCTTCTTCTTATTGCATTCAACAGATTTTATTTTGTTTTTTCCAGTCAAGAATCATTAGCATCGCGTTATCGGTGAAAATTAAAACGCAGTTTCAAATCTATCAGACAATTTTATCAAGATGTTTTGATTACTTATTAGCAAGCTCAACAGATGTATCGTCGTTGGACGTAATTCAGATAACACGCCAATCTCCATAATGCTATTCATTCAAAATAAAAAGCATGCTCTAACAAGGAGAGACACGAGCCATGTAACTCTCAGGCCCTGGCCACAATGTAAATCAGGAAAGGTGATATCTGCATGAGGCGGTTATCGCAGCGGTTTTCTAGATGTTTATTGACGTAGATTACAGGAATATACCATGTGCTAGACACATTGATAGTGTTAGGAAGTGGGTTGAACGTGTATTATAGTTGCCGAGCGAGAAAACCTGGGTATGGTGGACCTGGATAGAATGTAGCATTATGCCGCACAACTAGATAAATAGTACAATAGCCTGCTCCGTACGAAATGACGCTCGATCGACCTGTTGTGTTTGCTCGCCTACTCGTTCATACGTAAGCGAGCCTAACCTCTGCACTTCTCTTAGCTCTTGGCAAAATAAAGCTCTTCCTCCTTCACTAATGGATCCTCTACTTCATTCAGGACGCGTCTGTTAATCTAGTCACTCCTTTGCCGGAGATCAAAACAGTGCCATTCACGTTAGTTTAATATGTTGAGACGAATGCTAAACAACAGAACTGCTTGCATATCTCATCCATATGTCCAGAGGTGAGAGCTTAAGATAACACTAATCTCACCCGTCCAAGCTGTTATTATCTCCTGGAACCTGTTGAAATTTCAGAGGTGAGACAGTAAAGCGTAGTTTACGTAATGCATGTTGAAGGGCCAATAAAATAGATTAAAAAATATTCATCACAAAAACACTATCATACAAGAACCAGTCACTCTTTAACATTGATATTTTATTTATTCCAGGTTATCTATTTTGAAGAGATAATCAATGCGATTGGTGTGAGTAAAATTGAGTCAGCTGAGTATCTTATATATTTTTTAATCGACGCTTGGGATTCTTGTCATTTGGCTTAAAACAGTAAAGTTCTACTGTTATTACTGAATTAATCCCACCAGCGAACAAGGTTTTTCTCCTTCTGCTGGTTGGTGCAAAAAAAAAACATTATTCATTTTAATTTATTTTAGAAGTTATTTTATTTCATGTATTAATTTATTAACATTAAGTTAATGAAACTTCAATTTGTTTTGTTTGTAAAGTTGTGGCAATAAAGATGGATTGAGTGGTGTGAATAGAGTTGAGTAAGGTTTGAGTGAGTGGACTCTGTTCAGTGACTGGAGTTGACGGTTGAGTCAACAGGAATACGATAGTGAGGCATGAGAAGCAGCTGTAATTGACTCAATACTAATTCACTAATTCAATAAAATAACTCGAATCCCAAGGGTGGAGTCCAAAATTTGAGATTCTAAGCTGATTCAACCTTATTTCACAATCCAATGTCATTGATTATCTCTTCAAAATAGATAACCCGAACTAAATAGAATATTAATTCATCGATTCCCATCAGCTTTTCAATGCTGTTGTCAATATCCGCCATTGCGGAAGTCTTCAGTATAAAGTGATAGCAATTAAAGGAATTCGAAATGAATAAATTCTGTTTGAGAATATTAATGTCAAGCAAAGACCGGTTGGTTCTTGGAGGAAGTATGATGATAATTTTTTGTGAGTCATATTATTTTTATGTAAGAAATTGATGTGATTTGAACTGTGCGCTCCCACTAGCGAACAAGGTTTCGTTTTTCTGCTGTGTTGGTGTCAAGTGGGATGATTTTTTGATAATTATTATATATGTTTTTGAAAATTATTATTATATTTCATCGATACCTCTCTGTTTTTATCGTATTTTTGTATGTCGTTATTTTGGCAGTGGATGGATGGATGGCTGGAGTGGTAGTTGTATGGTTTTGGCATATATTTTATGTTCCATTAAAAACCAATAAATGAAACATGGAATTGATGATATGGCAGGTACAATGATATACATGATGTATTCTTTACCAGTGGTTTAATTGTGCTTTGCAATGGGATTTAAGGCAGATTTTTTAAATTAAACATGTGATACATACATTTTAACCGATTTTGAAAATTAACATGGATTTCAACTGTCAATGACAATACAATTCCAAAAGTAAGAATGAGGAGCTGGGATATTGATACGGAACAAATGTGTTGCTTTGGTTTGTGACTTAAAGGTAATTTGGATCGTAAGTGACGTATCCTGTATCAGCTTTTCTATAAGTTTCCTGCATTTAAACACATCTTAAAACAGTTTATGAGTGAAATTTGAACATTAATTTTGAAAAGTGTGAAAAAAAATAAAAATCTGTTTCTAAAAAAATTATTAGGAGCTGCGATATTGATACGGAACAAATGTGTTGCTTTGCCTTGTGACTTGGAGATATTTGCATCATTTGAAGTATCATGTATTAGATGTTATATAAGCTTAAACATCTAAACACATTTAACACATTCAAGTCCATGAGTGAAATGTGAACATTAATATTTTGAAAAGTCTGAGCAGACAATTAAAAATCGGGCTACAAGGAGCATTGAATAATTGAGTTTAGAAGAAGCTTTGTGCCAAATTTAGTGTTTCAAATCGTTGCCGTTCTTTTGAAATAAAAAAAAAACGGTCAGTCGTCTGTCATAGATGAACGCTCTCGTAGAGGTGACATTTAACCTCACAACCAAAATACAGCTACTTCTTTTCCTAGATCAAAATATTCCAAAGATCGAATTACAGCTCTCTTAAACTTTCCTCGACCATGTACGACAATTCGACATTGTTGCCAAATTCCTTTCTCTCCAATCGCGGCGTTGTCGGACTTCTTCCCATGTTATTCTTAACCCACGTCTCCACCAACCAAACATGTCTTCCGAACATTGTTGGTGAATACAAAAAATGGGCAAACTTTAAACATATGGGTCACCAAACGTCTTCGTGAGTTCAATTGAAATGTTCGGTCTGTGAGCTTAAAGCTGCGTCTCCACCAACCGAACATGCTTGGTGAACATTGTTCACTGAAATTATCTGATGTCGCCGAACATTGTTTGGTGTTGGTTTGGTGTGGACGCCTTCTCGAACATTATGATCGGTGTGGTGGCCTGGAGGGGGTAGTGGCGGGAACCTGTTGTTGGTCGTCACTGTTTGCTCACAGACCGAACATTTCAATTTAACATGTTCGGTGACCCATATGTTTAATGTTTGTCCATTTTTTGTGTACGCCAACAATGTTCGGCAGACATGTTCGGTTGGTGGAGACGCGGCTGTATGGGTATACTTAAAACTACCTAGGGACTAAAAGTAATTACTTTTACTCCCTAAGGAGAAAAAGTAAGCAGGTTAGTCCCTTGGGGTATAAAGTAGTACTTTAGTATTCGATTCCAGGGAGTAAAATGCGACTTTAGATAGTAGGTGGAGGAAAAATATTATTGAAACACAACTGGGCCGAAATTAATGATCAAAACATGATGAGCTTCTATTGCACAGCTTCTACCAAGAAGGAACCAATTCTGGCATGAATCTGGTTGCAGTAAATACTTCCTTGATGTGGTATTTTTTGCATTCAGCTCTGAGATTTGAGGAAGCAATCGCTGCTGATCCGGGAAGCAGGCAATTTATTGTGAACGGTTAATTCATAACGATAACAATTACAATGAATGGGTCGGCGGTTATTTGAAGCTCTTTCAATTTCCGTTCAAACGGGACGGCATTCCAGACGGCTTCATTCATTCTGAGCGCTGCTTACGCACGTGGAGTCTACTGATAAAAAAGCTCATTTGAAAAAGTCCTATAAAGAGCTTCATAGAAAAATATATTTCAAGTACAGGCATACTCTGATTAGCAGAGACTCCTCAACCTTTAAATTGTATCACCTTAAAGAACAGTTCTCTTGAGAAAAATACAAAAAAAATAATAATTTCCATGAAAAGATTTTTTATCATAGCTTTACACATCATATTATATCACATCATTTTTTATCAATAATTTTTAAAGAAGGATTTTTTATCATAGGAATGCAAAGAAACTTTGTTACTCAAATTTTTTAGGTGACAATTTCACAATGCTTGAAATAGTCTTCAGCCCTCCTCCTAGAGCTTATACTATATTATGATTATCTTCATGTTATCTTCTTCTAATTATGAATTCTTCTTCTTCTAATTATGTGTACCATCCCACACAGTCTCTACGTAGCCTCGGGAAGCAAACCTTTTTATTAGTTGTAAAAAATTCTTATTATGTACGAAAATTTTGTGCTTTTGACTATAAAAATTATTCATTTATCCAATATACAATGGTAACAATAGTCTATACAAACATAATTTACATCGGTTTCAATTTACTTGACCCAAACACACCTAAAAATAACAAAAATATAAAAATATATCTTCAATAATATAAAAATACATCTTTTACAGTAGAAAAAATAAACAAGGAGAAACCTGGAATGTTGAATCTGTAAAGTCAATAATATATGTCTGTTAAGGATAAAAGTAATTTCTGTTTGAATAAAAGTTAAAAATAATACATCAGTTAGTTTTGACAAAAATTAAAGAGTATTGATTGAATATTATTGTTGTTCTCTATGCAATTACTTGTTTTAATGTTGTATGACTATTGTCAATGCAGTTTATTATTTTCGTGACAAGTATTTAATAATAAATAAATAAATAAATGAAAACCAAAAAACAAACAACTGGCTCTGTGTATGTATGTGTGGGGGGGGGGGGGGTTGCTGTTGTAGGAAACGGAGGAGAATATCTGAATCAACTATGGTTTCCCATGTAATAGGCAAGTAGATTAGATTAGATTAAATTTCTTTATTCACGTAATTTTACAAATTTTGCATAATATGATTAGTTAAAACAAAATTGTCAATATCACATAGATACTATAGTATTAGATTATAATTTTTATAGTGCTAGAAATTATTTAGAATGATGTTTATATGTTATTAATGATATGAGCTCTAGTGATGACAATCTAAAGCCGTGTCTCCACCAACCGAACATGTCTGCCGAACATTGTTGGCAAATACAAAAAATGGGCAAACATTAAACATATGGGTCACCGAACATGTTCGTGAGTTCAATTGAAATGTTCGGTCTTTGAGCGAACAGTGACGACCAACAACAGGTTCCCGCCACACCGATCATAATTTTTGAGAAGGCGTCCACACCAAACCAACCCCAAAAAATGTTCGGCGACATCAGCTGATTCCAGCGAACACTGTTCGCCGAGCATGTTCGGTTGGTGGAGACGCGGCTTAAGTGATGCAATTACATGAAATGGCGAAGTTTGGACAAAGTTTCGTCCATTCTTGACACTTAATCAGTAGTAGAGAAGGAGAAGAAGGAAAGGTAAAGATTTGGGGGATTATGAAGACTTTCTTTTTTTTTTTTTTTTTTTTTTTTTTGAGGATGAAGCCCACATAGGTCTGAGACCTGTGCGTGGGTAATGAGTTGGATGATGGTGATTTATGAGTTGGACCTACAGTTTTAGGTGGGTTCCGAACCACCGGGAAGTGATTTTCAGCAGAGAACAGTGTCGTTTTTGCTGGCCAATCTAATCGGTCACCGTTACAAACAGGACCTACGAGAACGCAGCTTATCTATCTGATTGAACAGATACCTGCTACGGCTCGCGGCTATCACTTTGTAGTGGCGAAGGTGACATTGTGGGAGATATTCATAATGAATCATAATACTTGAAGTTGTCACAATCAAATTTATTGAATTTATATATCATTCTGTGTTTAGTATATATTAAGCTACACTGTACTTGAGTTTTAGTTTGTTTGAGATTGATAATGGTGTAACAACTGAAACTAGCACGGATCTCAATAAATGTGATTGTGACAACTTCAAGTCTTATTATTCATTATGGATTATATGCATTTAAACCAGTGTTGTCTTTGTAAAAATATAGTGTCTGGTACGAATTTCTATCGTGTGACAAGGTGGGTTTGGAGTGCGTTTTAAAAGTGTAGAAAACCTTTCCTTCTGGAGGAAATAAGTTTATTAAAATTTCGGTATAACTAACCGGCTAAGCTTCTACTACTTAACGAATGATGTGTGAAACTCATTAATAATAATAATAGTTCACGATAATGATTTACAGGATATTTTTTATAAAGTTATTGGAGAAACTGGAGATTCCTTTCCTACTCCACCTCATCCATCTTGATGCTGCAATCCTCAATGAAAAGCGACCTTGAACTACAGACTTGGACATTACATTATGCTGAATGAAAAATGTTGATTCTTCTTTCGTACGAAGATGAAAAATTCTGTCGTGTAATCACAGTTGGTGGTAACATATGCATATGGGGTGAACAATAAATAAATCCTGCCAAATTGTTGCGGATATATGCATTATTATTGTTCAGAAGAATAATCTGCGTATGAGAATCTCTCTACATGGTAAATCAATCATTGAGTTTTTGTTTCTTAAATCACAGGTGTGTCACAGCATGCAATGGATGTCTTGAAGTAACATAGAATTGAGAACACCCACTTCTTGAGTATGATATTATTTTCTCTTCTTTTTTGTTGTCTGTTGTTTAGATGAATCAAGTATGGCTGATTATCATTAGTTTTCAAGATTAATTTTAAAGTTGATATTATGAGAAATAATAATTAATGATAGACATGGTTTCGTCGGCTTTCGTATTCATTACTTCATAACTCGCCAATTTGTTCTATTTTTTAATAAATTTTTGAATAGAGTACATTTTTGTTCCACTATTGATGAAGAGGAAATAATTTGAAATTGAGAAGTTGCAAGGAGAAAAGTGCGTCAGAGGTGAGGCAGATTCTAACTCAGAAAAATAAAAAGCAGTTGAATAACAGTTAAAAATCTTAAGCAATTGAATAGTAAAAACTAAAAATAAATCAATGCCCCACTTTTTAAACTTTTCTAATATAATCAAAAATATGTTTGGTTCATGTTCTTGTATCTCACTAATCTTCTGGACAATGAGTCACATTAAAACGGCTTTAGCATTGTAGTTTTCGAGAATTAACTTCCCAATTATATTTAATCAGTTAATGAAAACAAAATTAATAAGAGTACACTTAATAAATAATAAGATAATAGACATCATCAGCAAAGAGAAGGATTTTTATAAAAGAAAAACCCTCAAAACATAAAAATACATTTGTTTGGCTTTACATCTTTCTTTTGTAGTAAAATCTTTTATATTGGACTCAACTACAAGCAACCTTTTGTACTCATTTACACAAGTTGAAGGTGAAATGATAGAACAAAACTCTACTTCACGGAATAAAGTGAATAACGCTCTTCACAAGTTACAGAACAAAGTAAAGTTCTTATGCCTAATTATTCAAATATGTTGAACATAAAAATTGGAAGGCTTGATGGTGCAAGTTATCTTTTTTTTTTTTAGGATGAAGCCAACATAGGTCTGAGACCTGTGCGTCTCAATGAGTTGGATGATGGTGATTTATGAGTTGGACCTACAGTTTTAGGTGGGTTCCGAACCACCGGGAATTGATTTTCAGCAGAGAACAGTGTCTTTTTTGCTGGCCAATCTAATCGGTCACCGTTACAAACAGGACCTACGAGAACGCAGCTTATCTATCTGATTGAACAGATACGGCTACGGCTCGCGGCTATCACTTCCCTGATAGCACATCTCTGATAGCACTCTGACGCTATCCTGCGGCCTAGAGTTCGAATCTCGATCAGCCTTGGATGTTTTCATCTTTATAACTACCCCCTTATTACCAACGCACAAGTCTCAGACTCATTTTTTTTAAGATTACGTTATAAAGACTCCAGTTATGGAGTAGAAGATGAGTCAAGGTAGATACAATATACCCCTCTAGTTAGTTTGATGTAACTGACAAATATACAGAAACATAATTTATTAATTTCGAATTCCTCGAAGAAATAAATTAATAGCTCTTTGAGGAATTCGATATTAATAAATTCTGTTGCTGTATATTTGTCAGTTTGTTAAATTATCAGTTACTTCAAACTAACTGGTGTATTTTTTTCTATATATTACAATATGACCATTCTTATTCACAAGTTATCACAATTACAATTTCAATTAATTAGTTGAGGTGGCTCAATTTTGATCTCAAAGGAATTCTTGTACACTATATAAAAGCTCAACTGAAAATTTTTTCAATTATTTTTTTCAATATTTTTAAGACTTTAGGAACTGTGGGTGCTTGTTATAGAATTTCATACCAATATAACTAGGTGTAACAGTAATTGCTACACAATAACTGTTATCGTGTAGCAATTCACATAACAATCAAGCATCACCTCAACTAATTGACATAGTAATTATTACGGTAACTAGTGTATAAGATTGTATAGTAATTGTTGGTCTGTCTTGTCTTACCTGTATACTCCTTAACTGGAGTCTCCAAGACGTAATCAACAAAAAAAAAAAAAAAAAAAAAAAAAAAAAACTATTGTTACTCACCATGTAATGAACTTCTCGGCTTGATTTATTATAATCATGTACGTTAAGATTTCAAGTAATGTCCCTCTTTTTTATGTATAATGTATCTTCATACACATAAAAGCGTCTCTTGAACAGCGGCCTAAATGAATCTTACCTATCTGTTCTTCCCATATAAAGTTGATAAAGCTTTTTATAGTGTACAAGAGTTTCTTTCACATCAAAATTAAGCCTCACCTCGACTATAATTGATATAAGTAACTATGGTATCTAGTGTATATGACTAGTGTTAATCTGAATTGTCTTATACTCCTTAACTGGAGTCTCCAAGACGTAATCAACAAAAAAAAAAAAAAAAAAACTATTGTTACTCACCATGTAATGAACTTCTCGGCTTGGTTTATTATAATCATGTACGTTAAGATTTCAAGTAATGTCCCTCTTTTTTATGTATAATGTATCTTCATACACATAAAAGCGTCTCTTGAACAGCGGCCTAAATGAATCTTACCTATCTGTTCTTCCCATATAAAGTTGATAAAGCTTTTTATAGTGTACAAGAGTTTCTTTCACATCAAAATTAAGCCTCACCTCGACTATAATTGATATAAGTAACTATGGTATCTAGTGTATATGACTAGTGTTAATCTGAATTGTCTTATACTCCTTAACTGGAGTCTCCAAGACGTAATCAACAAAAAAAAAAAAAAACTATTGTTACTCACCATGTAATGAACTTCTCGGCTTGGTTTATTATAATCATGTACGTTAAGATTTCAAGTAATGTCCCTCTTTTTTATGTATAATGTATCTTCATACACATAAAAGCGTCTCTTGAACAGCGGCCTAAATGAATCTTACCTATCTGTTCTTCCCATATAAAGTTGATAAAGCTTTTTATAGTGTACAAGAGTTTCTTTCACATCAAAATTAAGCCTCACCTCAACTAATTGATATAGTAATTATGGTATCTAGTGTATAATTGTTGATCTGACTTGTCTTATACTCCTTAACTGGAGTCTCCAAGACGTAATCTACAAAAAAAAAACAATATACCTAACCCCTTCTTGTGAGCTTATGTGGCATCATCCTATAAAAAAAAAAACGAATTTAAGATATGAAAATGAAATATATTTTACAGTCCATGAAGTCACCCCCTCTCCAACCTCTTTACACAGCTATTACCAGCATCCTAGAGACAATATTTCGCAACCAATACTAGTCAAATTAATAGAGTTATCCTGTGCCATTTGAACCGGCTGTACTTGTTTTAGACAAAGGTTTAGTGGCAGGGTTCATGACGACCAGATATCCATTGCAACATTAGAATCAATTGTCGTTAAAGATTTGCAGACATTAGAGAGAACGTGTCTCCACTGGAATACAGCCGGCCCACGCGTGGGCGGACGCGTGCGTTTGGCATGATGTTGGGCGCAAGCGTCGGCAAGAGGCAAGTGCCCTTTCAATGTCCACTTGATGCACTCCGCTGATAAATAGGCTCCTTCATGTTACAATGAGAGACCTCATTCGGAACGATCCTGTACCCTGAACTGCAGTAGTTGTAATGCTGTAATGGCAATGTGTCACTGACATAATAGTTTATAACCGTATCAAGTACTGGGATGCAGGAACGATATAAAATAATGATCATTTCAAACTATGAGATCATACCTTGTTTATCCCTATCATTCAAGTTATATACGAGGTTTTTTAAGGAGTTGTTTGCAGTGTCAATACTGGTTTTGAAAACTTATATTTCGAATACCTATCATCAATTTTATTTAACATTTTCTCATTGCAAGCATTAGTGAAGAACCCCTTGCAGGCCTGAATATTGGTCGGTCTTGGTCGGCCAATTTTTCTTGGTCCTGTGTATCTAGGTAGACTACGAGCCGTATTGTTACGGGTTCTAATGACTAAAATAAAGCTGGAAACACTAAAGTTCACACTTGCACTTTATTTACACAAATTAGTCCATTTACACACACTAATTGCAAGTTCAATTAATAAAGAAAAACAGATCAACAAATGATAAGCTAATACTTATTTCCAGTAATTATTGTCAGGGAACAATTTTGTAGTAGTCCCACCCCCCATAAGAGAGTGATCATAATTGGCATAGTAATTGGTAAATTTTCAAAAATTAGCGCCACAGTAGACATCAACGCTGTGCTATACGTGACGTCATTGGGCACGAGATTCAAAAATTACTGGCATCAGAAAAAAAAAACTTTAATTATTTTAAATACTTGGCTCAGGCTATCAACACATATCTTTTCACAATTTGAGAGACCTGTTCTTTAATTTAAATCTCAATAAGAGTTATAAAAGGTGCATATGCTGTCATATATAATAATAAGTCATAATTAGTCATAAATTGTCATATAATTAGTCATAAATTAGTCATATAATTAGTCATAAATTATCATAAATAATCATAATTAGTCATAAATTGACATATTCATCTAGGCTTTAAGCTAATCACTGAATTGGTCATGATCGAATAAATAAAAGTATGATAGTAAAGTCAATATTATTACATAATTCTAATAGTATAGTTCATAAAAAGATTGTACTCACTTAGAATTCGATCAACGAATTTTATTTGTTGTGAAATGTAAACACTTTCACTTCGTAGGTTAGTCCTGACATGAGTTTGAGATTTGACACAATTCGCATTTAATTCACAAACTGATATTTTTTCACTTCACTATTATTGTTGAAATGCAATTTAAAACACTTTTCGAGCACTTTAATATTATAAATAAATGTTTAAGCCTCAAATGTCAACGTGGTCGTCTTATCAGTTCTTATCATCTCTAAACCGGCAAAATTTAGATTAATTTTAAATAAAGTAAAAATGTGAAAGAATCGCTCAAATTCTGTGATAACCTACTGATGAGTTGATTTCACCGTTTATTTTGTTTTTATTCCAAAACTCATCATCATATAGGTCATAAGCAAAGGGTGACTCAATCTAATTATTTTCTGTCTCTCTCTTTCCTGATTTACTTCCTGAATTTTTTGGGGAAGTTTTTCCGTTTCTTGACATGCTACCTGAACCTGGAGCCGAGAGGATCTGCAGGGAAATTACTCTATAAAGTCGCGGTCCATTTTAATTGAAATTTATTGAAAAATGTCTCAAAGTTCCTATTATTTACTTTAAAATGTATGCTCTTGTTGAAATTTTCGTTGGATGTCTTATTTAAATGTTTGTGAATTTGAACAACGGTGAACCACCTATTCCAAAAGGAGGGCGACTAGCCAGAGTGCAAACCACGGTTCCTGTACCGTGAGTTATTCTGAAGTTATTTAGTATGGCCATACTCTTGTGTTTAAGTGCGCCGAAATAATATAGTGTTAATTCACCACAAATTAATTCTTCTTCTTTCTTCTTTTTTCTTCATTTTTCTTCTTCTTTCTTCTTCTTTCTTCTTCTTTCTTCTTCTTTCTTCTTCTTTCTTCTTCTTTCTTCTTCTTTCTTCTTCTTTCTTCTTCTTTCTTCTTCTTTCATCTTCTTTCTTCTTCTTTCTTCTTCTTTCTTCTTCTTTCTTCTTCTTTCTTCTTCTTTCATCTTCTTTCTTCTTCTTTCTTCTTCTTTCTTTTTCTTTCTTCTTCTTTCTTCTTCTTTCTTCTTCTTTCTTCTTCTTTCTTCTTCTTTCTTCTTCTTTCTTCTTCTTTCTTCTTCTTTCTTCTTCTTTCTTCTTCTTCCTTCTCCTCTCTTTGTGTATAGTGTAAGAGCGCAGCAAGAAAAATGATAAAATAATATTAATTCAATGAGGTTACCTAACCACTTTGTACCATTTTGTATTGTATCTATATGTTGTATTATTTTATTTTGGAAACTGTGTGTAAATAAATGAAAAGACATACTCCACCAACTTCTGCCCATCCCATGTCGCTTTAGGTATTGCAGGAGTCCAGTAATACTTACTATAAGTCGTACTTACTTAAATATAAATACATACAGTATATAAAATGTGGGCTGTATTCACTGTAAATAATTATCACAGTAAATCTTGCTACAAATTGAACGTAGTGGCCATAACCTGTATTAGGAAAGAGTTGGAAAAATTATTTTAAAAAGTAAGAGGAAAAGGAAAAGAGCAAGAAAGATAAATATGTGGGAGAGGGAGGGAGTGGGAGGGAATGAGAGGTAAAGAGAGAGAGAAGAAGTGAGAAAGAGAGAGGGAGTGAGAGAGAGAATGTAAGAGAAAGTGATTGAATGAAGAAGCCTAAAAAACGGCAAGACGACAAAAGAGTAGGCTACAAGATGAGTGGTGGTTATGTGGTAGTTTGATCGTAGTGCTAATAATAATGATAATGCAGGCTGGAAGAAGTATGTGGTCGGTTAGCAGGCATGATAGACATGAAGAATGACCAGTGCTATTCCAAATTACAATAATATCTGGTGTAAGGTAAGGTACGTTCGTTTTATATATTTATGCGCGCCAGGTCCGGTCTTCTCTCGGGGGCTATCTGGTCGTCCATCTATGTATACGGTTGGGTGAGTAATGGTGGGGGGGGGGGCAATTCAGGGGGTACTGGACGAGAAGGAGAGAAGTGGTCCGCCTGCGGTTGTGAAAGTCGAGCGGTTTTAAGACGCGCGGCCCGCGAGCGACACACACACCACACCGCAAAACAATCGGCGATCTTCTTGTATGCTACTCCTACTCCTCATCGTAATATTTCTTCTTCTTTTTCTCCTTCTTCCCTCTTCTTTCTTTTTCTTTCTCCTTCCTTCTTTTTCTTCATATTCCTTTCCTCTTCTTTCTTCGCCACCAACTTTAACTAAACCTAAACTTATTTTTCTCCTTTCTCCTTTTACTTCATATTCCTTTCCTCTTCTTTCTTCGCCACTAACTTTAACCAAACTAAAACTTAAGTTCAGTGTGTAGCTAATATGTAAAAACGAAAGATATTAACCAAAATTTTGACGCACACGATTATAATACAAGAAGCCAAGGAGATTATCACTTGGTGAGTCACAATAGTAGTTCAAACAAAAACCTAGTTTTATTGGTAGGAAACTCTACAACAAGCTACCGCAGTTTTAAGGATTCGTGAAAATATAGAAATATTTAAAAAACAATTGAAAAAATATTTAGTTGATAGAGCTCTTTTTTGTGTACAAGAGTACCTTTCTCATCAAACTTAAGCCTCACCTCAACTAATTGATATAGCAGTTATGGTATCTAGTGTATAAGAGTGTTAATTGATTATCTGACTTGTCTTATAATCCTTAACTGGAGTCTTCAAGACGTAATCTACAAAAAAAGCTTAATATTTAGGGTGTTTATAAAAGATCTCCCTAGTTTTAATATATGTCAATCTGTACGGGGACATTTATTATGACAAAAAGACAGAGTATGTCTTTCCCCAATTGAAATATTGAGGCGGAAAAAGGGCTTGTGTTTTTCTAACAAGATGGCGCCCCACCTCATTACAGTAATCATGTGTGTTGGTGAATTCGTGGCGAGAAGTAGAATATCGTCTCGACGTGTACAGGGCAACAAATGGATCCCACGTTGAAGTCTACTAACATTCAAACAAACTTGAAGGTATTCTCTTTCATTGTATGTAATCATTGATGTAGTTTTCCATTAATTCCACCAATTCATTCATACTTATGAAACTGTTCTTTTTCAAACACTCTGTATATTGAACACAGACTATAAAGTATAGGGTGAATAATAACTGCTCCTAGTTTGAATAATTGATCACAGAGCCATGTAATTAGCTGGTACAAATAAACCATATGAGCAACATTTGTCTTTTGAAAAACAATTTTGTTGTTATGAAGAACTCATTGGTTGATTGACCAATAAGTCATAAAAATTGGCTTCAAAAAGACCCAAAATGATAGGGCGAATCTTCAAAATGAGATTTTGTCTTTTTCCGTTCCCCCATGTTTTCTAATGCATAATTCAATCCATACTCGAACCATTGCAATAAAGAATGGGGAACACGTTACGTTCCGAGATACGTTCCAAGACCATTGCCACTAGTCTGCACCTATTATTACACGTCGTTCCTCCGTTTCTGAATGGCTTCCTCAATCTAGTCAGACATCAATCGTCAACCATTTCGATCTATGATCATTAGAGGCCATCATAGTCTTCTCTAGCCACAATTTGTGAACAAGATCTTGCCAAACCAGTCTTGTTATGGCACTATGTTGGCAGGATTCATATCATAGCAATAAAATATCAATGTCTTCGAAAATTCGGCTATGATAAAGATTGAATATCCATATTCTGATACGCGAACTATAATTTTTAAGGAAACAAAATTACTCAATCGAATATGAAACCTGTGATCAGCTGTTATTTATTTTATGTGGCAAGTCAATTTACCACTTTTCTGAATCAAACATGATGAAGTTATAGTAGGGATGTGTGTGCACTGGTCAGTAGCCTGTCACATCACATAACTGCTGTTACGAGACCAAGAACGATTCGCATAACAGACTTGCCTTCAGGGTATGTAAGGCTTTAGTGAGCAATTCACAATGAATCTTACAGCTCACTTTTTCTGACATTCTAAATTGGGAAAGACATGTTGGTAATTGGATAGATGACGTTTTTCTCCTAAGCTCTTAAATACTTTTTTTTCAGGATGAAGCCCACATAGGTCAGAGACCTGTGCGTGGGTAATGTGTTGAATGAGGGCTTTGATAAGTGAACCTACAGTTTTAGATGGGTTCCTAACCACCGGGAAGTAATTTTACAGCAGAGAACAGTGTCAAGACTGTATCATAGATAAAACATAGTTATAGTATATTATGTTACAAGTGCAGGAAATGGTGTTTACTGTACAAGTATGATAAGTACGAGACATAGTCGATTGCGTTATTATCATACGAGTACAATAAACATCTTCCCGGGCGAGTTACGTACGATATTTTTCGCCACACTAGGACGTAATGAGCTGTTTTTCGTGCGTCATATGGAGGCCGAAAGTGTTCAGTTTCCGACGAGGTCTGTAAACGTTTACCGCCCTAGGACAAGAAAATGATCTTGAATGACAGCTGATCGTGTCCGATCACACAATAGAATACGATGATATTTTCATAACCTCAACAACATTGTATTCTTGCTAGTACCGATGCCTTAAAATTTCGCTTTCAAAATTGCTAATTTTTTTGTGGTGTGGAGAAAAATAGCGTTCGCAACGCGGGCAAAAATGTTTTTCCGGCTCTCAAACGCTTCAAGTTCTCGACTTCGTCTCGAACTTGAAAACCGCGATCTCGAGCCGGCAAACACACATTTTCGGCCCTAGGTGCGAAATATACTATTTCGTCATACTTGACAAAAATCTAAAGTCTAAAATTAAAATAAAAAATGAACTGAGAAAGTAAAACAACCTCAAAATCTAGCACAGAAGTAAAATACTAAAAATTCAGTTGTTTCACCAAATTATTGATCAGCTGGAATGCGGTAATATCCAGTACCGCACTGAAAAAGGATGCGGTAATGAAAATCAGCTGTTCTTCCTGTAAACAGACGTTTACAGGCTCGATTCAATTCTCCCTAAAGTGATGAATATGTACGAGTATGACGAAAACATAGTTGAAGTATCTGATTACCAGACGAAATTTCCAGAGGCTGATGAAGCTTCTCTAAAGTGAAATGCATTCCTCCAGTATAAGTGAGTGAAAATCATAATTATATTAAATAGAAATACTGTGTCAGTTTTGGTATTAGATAGAATATAAGTTTACTGAATAACATAGTAATGAGAAACATAATTCTAACTTTAAGTGAATTCAACGACTTGCAGTCAAATTTTTATTAAAAATAAGTAGAATTTACTTACTCTGTAGGCCGAACGTTTTTGAATCTTTGAGATCCATTTTCAGAGGCCTTCATTTTGACTGCAAGTCGTTGAATTCACTTAAAAAGTTAATATTAACAACGCAGTTCGTCATGGAACAAGAAATCCAGAAACATAATTCACCTAAAAATCGAGCAATTCAGATACATTTTTCAACAAATGTCGCTTACCTCTACACCTCCTCCCATCACCAACATAGGTTGAACTGGTACGGTGCTCCTGGTGAAAATCTTACTGCTTGAGATGATTCTAGCTAATTAGCAAAGTCTAAACAAATAAAACAACAGTCTATGTTGCTTTTTGTGGCATGCTGCGAAAAACTAATGGTTTTTTAAATTTCTGCTCCATCATTTGCGTGCATGTAAAATGTGTTACATGGATATTCTGTAACAAAACCTGTGAGGACAAGACTTCGGAGGCTAGAAAAGAACGATATACAATTTCCACGTTAGAAACTTGAACATGGTTTCCAACAAGCGGGCGGACTGTTGATAATTATTACATCCTTCAATTAAGTGCTATCCGAAATTCTCCATTTTACCTATTATGGTCTTTTTTCTTTTCTGTCTTCACAACAGTCAAGAAAAAAAGGTTTTGGGTACGAGCAAGAGAGACGGCTGCACATTCCTGGCTAATGGTGGAACTGGCAACACTCTTAGTGCTCGCCTTATTTGCATAATTCGTTAATTCTAAGATAAGGAAAGAATTAGTCCTGATGACTTGCACGTCTAACTGTGGACGAACACTGTATCCAAATTGATAGGTTATAATATTCATCTTTTAGCTTCTGTCACTTCTCTCTCAACCTGGTCCACCTCTCACTCTTCAATCTCATGTCCGCTCCTTCTCACACATACTCTCTTTTTCTCTTCATCCTCTCTTTCTTGTCAGCTTCTTCATTCTTTCTTCGCCTAATGATTACTCAACTAACTGAACGTAATTGAATACATTATTTATATTCATTCCTCCAGAAACTCATTCAGGCTTATCAGTCGAATTAGAAAGAATGCTACGCGTGAGTAACCTGGCTGATACGATAGCGAAAATTTGGGGCAAAAAACTTGATGGTCTAATTTAAAGAATACATTATTCTTCTTGAATAAATAAGAAATGATAGGACTTCTACTAATGTACTGATTTTGCTTGAAAAATACTGCACCATGTACGAAACTATATTCTAATACTAGTATTATTTCATTATTCATTATTATTATTATTATTATTATTATTATTATTATTATTATTATTATTATTATTATTATTATTATTATTATTATTATTATTATTATTATTATTAATTACTAATTATTATTAATACTATTATTCACTAGTTTACTGTGTAGGTTATAGGATTATAACAACTATTAGTCTGTATATATAAACTATTATAGTCTGTTATCAAAATTACACCGTATTTTGATTTAAATTATGATTTTCACTCACTTATACCGGAAACATTGCATTTCGATTCTAAAGAGGAGTTTTCTCTTATCTTACTGAAGGGATGCTTTTCGCTTCTAAAGGGAAGCTTCGTCAGCTTTCTCTACTCTGATGACTTGTGAGCTACGAAAAACTAATGTTTTTTTCTTAATTTCTGCTCCAACATTTGCGTGCATGTAAAATATATAACGTAGATAGCCTATCTGTATTCTGTAACAAAACCTGTGAGGACAAGACTTCGGAGAAGACCTCTTTCGCTTCTGAAGAGAAGTTGATGAAGGTTCTCTTTAGAAGCGAAATGCATCCCTCCAGTATAAGAGAGTAGAAATCATAATTTAAATAAAAATACAGTGTCAGATTTGATATTAGATTGCTCAAGTATTTCGTCGTAGAAAACATCACAGAAAACAACACTATTGTTCACGCCACCAAATGGGGCTTGAAAAAATTGCGGTGTTGCCAGATGTGGAAACATGGCAGCATCTGATTGCAGAGAATCACCTAGAGAATGTTATAAAACCTCTAATGCACGAATTGACAAAACTATTCGTATCATGTTGCCTAGTCTACAAGTCTGACGATAGCAGTCATTATGATTTGTCTCTGCAGTCAGTTACTGTTTTTTTTTTGTAACCTAATTTATGGTGTGATTTTTAATACTAAATTGAGATACTTATGGTATACACTAATTAACCAGAGCAAGATTTGTGAAGGTACGTCGTGCCAGAACTTTTTATCATAGGAGAAATCGAATTTATTGCTGAAATCTTTGGTGAACATGTATATATTTTCAATAAAAACTTTCAATTTATAATAACTTTATCCAGAGTACGTTAAGAATGTCTGAAAACACAGCTTTGAAGTTTACAGAATCCGATATTATTCCTATAAACTGGAATTATTCAAAACTCAATTATGAAATACTCTATACCTGAATATTCTATACCTTCACAACACACCTCGCTATGGGTATTCAACTGTACAAAATTGAAGTGAGGAGAGGCGAACAAGAATAACCAGGAAGAAGGAATAGAAGAAAGAAGAAAATTATAATGGAGGAGAAGAAGAAGGAGAAAGAGAAGAAGGATGGGATGGATGAGTAAGAGAGGGTGTAGAAGGAGTCGATGTAAGCGGTGGCATGTGGAACTAGAAACATAAGAATAAATAAACCTGAGAGAAAAGTGGCTGAAGAGTACAAGGAAGATGAAATTGAAAATCAAATAGCAAAATAATAAGAAATAAAGAAGGAATAAATAATAAGACGAAATTGTCACAACCACAATTATTATAAATATTGAGAAACTAGTTTCGGTTGTTATACCATTATCAATCTCAATCAAACTAAAACTAAAGTACAGAGAAGCTTAATATATACTGAGCATGGAATGATACTATTGGCTATTGATATTATTATTAAGCGAGAAAGAGGCTAACCTTCATCGAAGGGTGTGATTGGCTGATTGTGATAAGTCACGCCCCCTGGTGGGAGGAGTAACAAGAAAATTCGAGTCAAATCAATAACTAAAAACTGTGAACATCTAGAAAACAACAAATAAGAAAAATACATGATAAGGCTAGAATTGAATCAAATTAAAACTAAAAAAATAGAAGCTCACTGAAATGCAGTAAAGGTTAACCGAGAAATACACGAAAGAACGGTTTTAAATGTAGGCTGGAATTATGATGAAACCAAGTTAGTTATATTGAATTGGTAAAATAAATTTGGTCATTTAAACTGCTATTGGAATCGTTTTTTACCAACCTAGTTATCTCCAAAACTTCTAAAATGTTCAATTGTCTGCCTACCTTCGCCACTACAAAGTAAGTGAAATAAAGAAGGATTTCTTTAGAAGACTGAGAAATGTAGAATAAATTTCGACATGGAAGTGGAAGAGTAGGAAGAAAGGGTTGATGAGAAAGGAGGAGGAAAGAGAAAGGTAGTCGATTAGGGTGTTTTCTTTGATAACAATTTGAGTAAATGATACTGCTGCGGTCACGGGTTCAATTCCCGTTCAGCCTAGTATATTTTGTGAGGTCATTCACCTCATGACACAAAGAAAAGTTTATGAAGACCGTATTGAATAAATTTTATTAACATTCCTTTAGTGTCTCTTGCCTATATAAATACGTTACATTTCAGGACTCCCTCGAATCAAGAAATACTGAAGGAACTTCTATAAATACGGCGCTTGGAATCAAGAGGGAATTGAAAGAATCGTGAGAAATACTCATGCTTAAGTTAAAAAAAAATTGATGGGATTCATTATGAGTTATGCAAACGAATTAGTAGAGTCTAGCATTCCATTAGGAACTAGCGTTGATATTAAAATAGCGAGAGCTATTTAAGTTGTGGCTTCCAGTTTTTCACCTTTCTAGTGTTTCTTGCTTCTATTCAGAGTGTCAAGCTTGATTACTGGAACACGGCCAGTGCCAGTAGTTTGTTGGGAATTGCACATCTACTACAAGAGTTGATTTGTTCCATCTTTCAAGATGTAGTTGGCTGGCATCAGCTGACACGATTTGAGAGCTCGCGACGCAACACGCGGCGTATCGGCTTTTAATTTGTAGTTGTTCCACTTCATTATGTAAACAAGTTCGATTAGAGAGAGAAAGAGAGTGTGTGTGAGAGAAAGAAAGAGAGAGACCAGTGATCAGGTCGGACTGTTCATCCTGTCGTGGCCGTGTATAAATTGTGTTGGCCGCACAGCTGAGACAGTGAAAAATACGTCGAACCACATTATGACGACTGCAGTCGGTTCGCTGCCGCTTCGTTAGTGCGGCTGGCTGTCGCTAATGAGTGCGACAAGCGGTCGACGCCGCAATGGAGGCGGGAAGGAGCAGTAGCGGCAGATGAAGACGATGCTGTAGATGGGAAGAATGAAAAAAATATGTAGATGAGAATAAAAACAAAATTGGAGAGTGGCGGACAAGAATAACTTGAAAGAAGGAAAAGAAGAAAGGATAGGAGAAGGAGGAGAAGGAATAGAAGGAGGAGAAGGAGGAGAAGGAGGTGAAGGAGGAGAAGGAGGAGAAGGAGGAGAAGGAGGAGAAGGAGGAGAAGGAGGAGAAGGAGGAGAAGGAGGAGAAGGAGGAGAAGGAGGAGAAGGAGGAGAAGGAGGAGAAGGAGGGTAAGGAGGAGAAGGAGGGTAAGGAGTAGAAGGAGGAGAAGATAAGATAAAGATAAAGATAAAGATAAAATTACTTTATTTACGTAAATTTACAAAATATAATTGTGAATTATTGAAAAGCATATTAACACAAAGTATTATATATGAGAAAAAGTTTTGATATTAACAATGTGTTTTTATGTGAAGTATTTACGTAATAAGGGCAAAGTCTGGACAAAAATTCGTCCATTCAAACTTGACCTTGATAACTTCGATCTGCGAGACTATATAATTAGTAATAATAGAATAAAATTTATACACAAATTGAAAAAATTAGAAGCGATTGAACATAATTGAAATTGAGTTTTTGTTTATATTTTCTGAACAATACAGATGGGATATTATTTACAAAATGAAAAATGAAGGTTGTCATGCTTGTGCTCTATGTTTGAAAAGATGCAGTCATTCTCTCCAAAAGATACCTCTTCAATGACGAGGTGAAGCCCACTCGACTCTCAATGCACCTAATGGAATTAGGAAGTGTGTTCCAAGCCCGACAAGCTCTTACAACAAGAATTAAAAGAAGGAGAGAAGAGCGGAAGAATGGATGAGAAAGGAGAAGGAAAATCAGTGTGTAAGTATATAGAAGAAAAATTAGAAAATGATAAGGTGAAATAATTATAAGCACGTGATTTTTGTGATTGAAACTAAAAATAAATATGAGTAGACAGAGAAGTTGGAGAAGAAAGAGAAGAAGAAAAAGAAGAAGAAAGATGAGGTGGAGGAGAAAAAAATTAATTAAAAGAAGAAAAACCAGCTGGCCTATAGCTAGCTATCGACAGGAAACTGTTATTTCTTTATTTTTACGTACATAGGTGTTGACCGAGCTATCGGGAGCGGAATCACCATCACCAGCAGCTACTACTACTACTACTACTATTATTATTACTACTACTGCACTACTACAATTCGGATAAGCGTAGAGCGTGAGGAGTGTTCAGGACGGACGCTTGTGCGTTGAAAATGGATGTCACGGCTGCTGTTATGCAAAACGCATGAAATCGCAATCTGCCGCCGCCGTCATCTCTCGATTTGCACACTATCGACTATCGATATCAATCGACCACACCCACTCTCGATTCATCTCTAGCATGCTCGTGCACGGCAATGACCGAGATCATGCTGTGATTCACACTTTCCATGTTATCGACTATCTCTGTCATCATCAACGTGCTTCTGGCTACGCACAAAAAGCCCGGAACAAATAGAAACACAGATTCATTTTTGAAACTACCTTTCGGAGACCTTAACACAAGGGTGACTTGAAAGGGACCTTTGAGTGAATGCCTTTCAAGCTTTCCTTGAGCTAAGGAAGCGTCAAGGTTGAACCATTAGCACGAGCCAGGAGTTATTTTTTAAAACACTGAATTGAATCGGGCTTTGCAAATGGAATTCAGAGTGAAGCCTGATCCATTTTCGGCCTCGGCACTAGTCTCTAATTAGATAAGTCTCTGGCTGCTGTTTCTCGAAATATAAATGAATAAATCAATTTATTTTACTTTACAAAAACAGTACAAAAACAATTGTATAATTACTTGGAAATTAACTGATCACTTCTTCAAGTAAATGTGATCAGTGTGCAAAAGTAAAAATTAATAAGAATAAAACAAGTTGCCTGAGTCTAGCCTGTCAGCTATCATTATATAATTGTCATAGTTGCAGGTATTGACCTGCAACGCCAATGCAGGACCTGCAGCGCCATACTTAATCTAGTTTTATAATTAAATTGCTATATAAGTGAAAGTGGATAATTTATCAGATAAAGTAAATTCGCCGTTTTTTTAAAGACTGCTTTTTTTATATGCAAATATAAACCGGGACCGACGGCTTAACGTGTCGTCCGAAACACGGGAGTGGCTCGAGAAAAATATCTTGTACTCAACTGGGATCGAACCCAGGACCTTTGGCTTATCAGACCAGCGATAAGCCAACTCGGCTACGCCGACTCCATATTTATCAGACGAATGTTATAATAAGGAAACAAAACGTGTAGCAAATTTGCAAAAATAACATCACAGAAATATTACAATTTAAAGATATAAGGTTTATGTCAAGACATTTCTTATGGACAGATATCGAGTTCGAATCTTGTTCTGGCTTGTATGTTTACACCTTGTCATCATTCACCTCATTACCCATGCACAAGTCTGAAGTAGGCATCATCCGGCAAAAATATTTCTGTGTTTCACAAAAAGCCACCCTTTGTGACGTCACAAGCCTGAGTTCTATTTGCGTCAGGAATATAGGTTCGGACCTTGAAAGGTGCGAACTGGAGCAACATTAATTAATTAATTAATTTATTCATTTATTCATTTATTCATTTATTCATTTATTCATTTATTCATTTATTCATTTATTCATTTATTCATTTATTCATTTATTCATTTATTCATTTATTCATTTATTCATTTATTCATTTATTCATTTATTCATTTATTCATTTATTCATTTATTCATTTATTCATTTATTCATTTATTCATTTATTCATTTATTCATTTATTCATTTATTCATTTATTCATTTATTCATTTATTCATTTATTCATTTATTCATTTATTCATTTATTCATTTATTCATTTATTCATTTATTCATTTATTCATTTATTCATTTATTCATTTATTCATTTATTCATTTATTCATTTATTCATTTATTCATTTATTCATTTATTCATTTATTCATTTATTCATTTATTCATTTATTCATTTATTCATTTATTCATTTATTCATTTATTCATTTATTCATTTATTCATTTATTCATTTATTCATTTATTCATTTATTCATTTATTCATTTATTCATTTATTCATTTATTCATTTATTCATTTATTCATTTATTCATTTATTCATTTATTCATTTATTCATTTATTCATTTATTCATTTATTCATTTATTCATTTATTCATTTATTCATTTATTCATTTATTCATTTATTCATTTATTCATTTATTCATTTATTCATTTATTCATTTATTCATTTATTCATTTATTCATTTATTCATTTATTCATTTATTCATTTATTCATTTATTCATTTATTCATTTATTCATTTATTCATTTATTCATTTATTCATTTATTCATTTATTCATTTATTCATTTATTCATTTATTCATTTATTCATTTATTCATTTATTCATTTATTCATTTATTCATTTATTCATTTATTCATTTATTCATTTATTCATTTATTCATTTATTCATTTATTCATTTATTCATTTATTCATTTATTCATTTATTCATTTATTCATTTATTCATTTATTCATTTATTCATTTATTCATTTATTCATTTATTCATTTATTCATTTATTCATTTATTCATTTATTCATTTATTCATTTATTCATTTATTCATTTATTCATTTATTTATTCATTTATTTATCTATTTATTTTTTATTTATTCATTTATTCAATACAATCTCTTTGGTGGCAACAGGTTGACACCCACAACTGCTTCCTTTACACAGCTTGAAAGAAAACAACATATATGTAATTTATAAAATATTATAAAGATAGAGATGGAAAAAATAAATTATAAAGAAAAGCACTATTAGAAATGATAACCTAATTGATTGATTCATCTATTTAGTGATATAGAATATTCAGACTGACTGTTGAAAACACTGAAATTAAGATTCAGTTATCCGTGAAAGTAGGAATCCTGAACATTGTAGTTGATTAATGAATAATAAGACTTGAAGTTGTCACAAATACAGTTATTGAAAACAGTGAGATACTAGTTTCGGTTGTTACACCATTATCAATCTCAATCAAACTCTCTGGAGTTTGCATCGCACTGTTTTCTATAAATGTGGTTGTCACGAATTCAAAGTCTTATTATTTATTATGGATATCTTCCTCAATATCACCATCACCATCACTACTATACAAAGAAATTTGTAATTAGTTCTAAGCACGATGAGCTGCAAACTGGAGCGGAACACCCTCCATTACCCACGTGTTGTGTTGTCATCTGTGATCTGACTACTGTAAGACAAGTATTTCACTTCTGGTTACGCAGATTTATAATGAAATATCAACAATTGCAGCGATTGCAGCGTCAATTTTTATGAATGAACCAAAATTTGACCAAAAGCCAAACAATCCTTAATTCTTACTTCTAGTACTCTTATAGCTAGGCTTACCATATTTTTCCAACCCCAATCCCGGTATTTTTCCAGAGAGTAAAAAAGTAGTTTGAAATGAGTACCCTATGATAGGATTTTAACAAGCTTGTTTTGAATTTGTTTTTATGTATTTCTTTTCTACAAGAATATATTTCCCAATATAAAGTGCCGTTCGTATTTAATAATAATATCTGTCTTTTGAAGCAAAATAAATTTATTTTCTATGTTCTAAATACAAAATAATCAGTGTAATACTATACCAATCCTATCAGAATGAGACTATTCAGATAATTAATTATTTACAAATAAAATTGATTTTCTATTGAGCTAAAAAATCAAGAACAAGAAAAGGAAGTGAAATTTTACGTAAAAAATATTATAATACTGTGAAAAATAATTGAATAAAAAATATTTTTCAGAAGAAATCACTTTTCCCTAGAACACTTTGTACCCTTTGATTTTTTCAAAAAAGTCAACACATTACAGTTTTGCATTAATTTTTATATTGAGCAGCTCTCATAACTTTTAAGGACAAGCTTCCCCTTTCAGCTAACCAAACGTTTCCCATAACTGAGAACACCCGCTCTTCAGGCACTGTTATGTACCTGGTAAGCACATCTCAAATTCCACCAGCTTGAGAATATTTTTGTACTCAATACTACTGCATTTAGAAATAGTCTCACATACTACTTCTTGCCATTTTTCTACTTTCTTGAGCTTCCTTTTTTCAGGCAAGGATACCCATTTAAGCTTCAATTTACTGATGGTCAATTATTGCAGGTCATTGTTTGCTCATCAAACGTGTTCATCGAAAACTCCGAATTACAATTTGAACAGTAAACACGACCACTGTTGTTTTCACAGTAAGATTTCACTGTATTTTTCAAGAAACTGAAAGTCTAGTTGAAGTTTTTCAGTAAACGTACACGTATTATTTTCTCTTTGGAGCCATTGCAAGACCAAGCAAAAAAAAAAACTAAAATACCAAGTAAGAAAGCACACTTGACTGTCGCCAACAAACTACTGAGCACTGACTGCTGGGTGTCTTAGTATTTTCAGTCTACAGCAAAAACATTGCAGCCAACAAATAAAAATATAGTATGCAAGAGAGCATTGTTGCCAAGTTTTATGTAAACAGAAACCTACACCAATTGAATTGAGATTGAATTCCAGCCGTCTTGAGTAGGCTCCAGTATATATATTAACAATGCTAGCGAACTTACATTTTAACTTTATGATAAAACATTACAATATAGACATTTTTATAAGAAAAAACAGAGAACATTTTTCCTGTTTCACCTTATCATTGAAAATCCCGGGGATAAATCAATCCCGGATTTTTCCCCGGAGACACACATGAAACCCGGAATTACCGGGCTAATCCCGGAGAAATGTTAAGCCTACTTATAGCTCTATTTCTCTTATAGGCCTACCACTATTATCCATAATTTTTCTATTACTCATAATTTTTCTATTACTCATAATTTTTCTATTACTTATAATTTCAGATAGTACACAGGGTACAGGTTAACTAGGTTGAACAATAACAGAACTCTTGTTTTGGAGGGAAATTTAATTTTCTATTTTGTATTGACAATATTACCAAACAATGTCATCAACTTTGATGAATAGACCAAATTTTAACTAAACTCCCAACAATCCTTTATTATTCCTATGCCTCTATCACTCTTATTATACATCTATTGCTCATAATTTACTAAGAGATAATAATATAGGTTAACCAGGTTAAACAAGAACATAATTCTTGTAGTAGAGGAAAGTTGAATTTTCTAATTTTTATTGAAGCCATCTCAATTTAATCTGGTGTACGTGTCAGAATGTAAGCTGTTTGCCAATCAGCCAAGTAAACCTGCTGCTTCTTTTTCTTCATCTTCACACTCTTTTTCTCCCTTCAATTTTCTTCTTGTTTCTCATCATATTTAGTTAAAGCTGACCTAACACCTACCACTCCAACTGCCATTCAGGTTCTGCATTCTTCTGGAATATGGTACGTCTTCAAGATGAGATTAGCTTGATTAAGGTGTTATTTTGTAATTTATTACAGGCTTCCTTCTTCTTCAATAAGTGCAAGCAGCAATTGGTCGGCGTGCTTCAAACCATATGAGAATGATTTATTAGTAACCTTCGATCTTTCTAAATAGTATCCACCTACGGTAGCCATCTGCACGAATCTCATGAAACATGTGAAGTAAATTGATCTGATGGTTCAAGCATGAATAAAGCCGTTACTAATTTGCACGTTGGGAATAACTATTCTGGTTTGAGGTGTTTGAGATCAAGGGTGTGATGATTTCTAGCTAAATTACATGCCAAAAAAAAAATAATAAAACGAACTAGACCCTGTCCCTGAACAGGAAAATGGATATGGAAAATCTAAAGAAGGAAGAAAGAAAAACAGTTAGGAAAATCCTTGGACCAAGGCGAACCGAAAACGGATATCGATTACAGAGAACGTCTAAAGTTGAAGAATATTCTAATATAGAGACAGATATGAGGAAAAGACGAATTAAATTTTATGGTAAAATCATGAGTCTTCCAGACAATAGACTAACAAAAATAATTGTAAACTATGTAGCATCACTTGTCAATGGAGGAGAATGGATACGAAATGTTAAAAAAGACCTAGTAAAGGCCAAAATAACCAACAAAGAAATAATTTTCAATAGAAAAAACTTTGGGATAAAGCTTTATAAATTGGAAGTCATACCAGAAACAGAACCTCCAAGAGTTGGAACAAAATGGAGTAGAGAGAGAAAAGCTGAATTTGCACAAAAAATGAAAAGCTGGTGGGCAAAAAAGAAGAACAAGTTCATAAAATGAACCATCTTCACTCAGCGTCTTCCACTTTGGGAGTTTTACGTCTAATAATAATAATAGTAATGATGATAATAATAATAAGGTTTCCTGATCATAGAATTACAAAAAAAAATGGTAAAATATGTAGCTTCGCTTGCCAATGGAGGAGAATGGATTCAAAATGTTAAAAAAGATCTAGTTCTGGCAAAAATTACTGATAATGACATTTCCAATCAAAATAACTTTAGAACAAAAATTAATAAATGGGAAATTATTCCAGAGGTTGAAGCTCCAAGAGTCGGAACAAGATGGAGTGAAGAAAGAAAAGCTGCTTTTCCTCGGAAAATGAAAAGCTGGTGGGCGAACAGGAGGAACACCACCAAGTCCAATAAGTGATCATCATTTTGCTCAGCGTCTTCCACTTCGGGAGCTCTACGGCTAATAATAATAATAATAATAATAATAATAATAATAATAATAATAATAATAATAATAATAATAATAATAATAATAATAATAATAATAATAATAATAATAATAATAATAATAATAATAATAATAATAATAATAATAATAATAATAATAATAATAATAATAATAATAATAATAATAATAATAATAATAATAATAATAATATTAATAATAATAATAATATAATAATAATAATAATATTAATAATAATTATAATAATAATATAATAATAATAATAACAATAACAATAATAATGATAATAATAATAATAATAATAATAATAATAATGATAATTAATAACAAAACAGAGGAGCAAGGAGAAGTAGGAGGAGAATAGGAAGAAAAAGAAGATGCAAGAAGGTGCAAGAAAAAGAAGAAGAAAAATAAGAAGAAGAAAAGAAGAAGAAGATGCAAGAAAAAGAAGAAGAAGAGAAGAAATAGAGAAGATGGTGATTATGAGTATGAAGAGAGATAATAAACTGAAAAAAGGAAAAGAAGTGGAAAAGGAGAAGAAGATTGAAAAGAGGAATAATAATAATAAGCGTATGGCTTTTAATGGTGGGGAGACCCTTACGGGTAGTTCCACCTCGCCGTTTGTGCCATGTTACGGGGAACATGGTGGACCTACTATTTTAGGTGGGTTCCGAACCACCGGGTAAGTGATAATAAAGCTTGTAACATCAAGTCATTGAAGAACGGTCACCCATCCAAGCGCAGAAAAGAGGAAGAAGGAGATGGATAAGAAGAAGAAGAATAAGATGAAGAGAAAAAAAATGGACGATGATGGTTATGATGAGGATGAAGAGAGCCGAGGAAGATATAGCAGGAAGTAGAAGAATCTGCAAGAAAATAGAAAGAAGGAACCAGCGAGTAGCATAATCCGATGAAGGAAAGAATAAAGTAAAGAAAAAGTAAAGATGAAAAATATAAAGAAGAAGACGGAGTTCTTCTACTAAAAAGAAGTTTAATCCGACTCCACTTGCGCACGCGAGTGCACGACCTGTGTAGGTCCACCCACGCGCAATCACAAAATACACATCTGGAATAGAAACTGTTTATTGAAAGACCGACTCCGCTGTCCATACCTGCTACATGTTTCTCCAAAACTTATTAACATGTACGAATAACAATCCAGCGATGTTTATGAGACAATTCACTTCCACATCCATTCCCTTAAATATGTTTCGAATGAGCCTTTTGATTTTCGACCGACATCTTCCTCTCCCCTCTTCGTCTCTCAAATAGCGTATCAATAGATTACGTTATTCTGATACGTTATTCACACATTGATAGCTACGACAGCGTTTTTCGGACCGCCGCTTCGAAATGTGGGTCTTCTCTATTTGGTAACGATTGAGAAAGCGGTGCATAAATGATGATGCGTTCGATTTCAGCGCTACATGCGCTTCAAAAACCAAACCTTGGCTTTGGCCAAGTTGTAATCGATGTTGGCTGCAGAAAATTGGTCGTAACTTTTCCGCGCACTGTTGTTAGAATTCTAGTTAATGTTTCCGGTGCGCCTGAACGAAATTAAAATAATATGCACATATCCAGGCATAGTTGGAAGGCAACTCATGTTGGATGGTTTTTGATGATGCCATCAGGAATGTCCATAGGACAAGAATGGGAGTGGCTCTTATACCTTCGCTCTTCCTTCAATGAATAAGACAGATTTTGTCCCAATCACTTCATACATAAACACACAAGACAGTGACAACTTTAAGTCTTATTATTCATTGTGAATATCTTTCACAATATATCCTTAACCACTACAAAGAAAGTATTTAATACTCCACTGAGCAAGCATCTTTATCCCTTATTGTAAAAGTACCTCAAAATCACTATCATCGATTACGAAGCAGATTATATTTTTCTCAAATTCAATATTTCTCATTAATAATAATAATAATAATAATAATAATAATAATAATAATAATAATAATAATAATAATAATAATAATAATAATAATAATAATAATAATAATAATAATAATAATAATAATAATAATAATAATCGTATGGCTTTTAATGGTTGGGAGACCCTTACGGGTAGTTCCACCTCGCCGTTTGTGCCATGTTACGGGGAACATGGTGGACCTACTATTTTAGGTGGGTTCCGAACCACCGGGTTAGTGATATTTCTCATTGATACGAGCTCAAACAACTTTTGCTGGAGGTGCCACGACATTTATGACTGTGGACTTGTCTTATTTTTTATCATTGTTTATGGTCTTTGTTTATTTGTTTTGTTTATTTAGCAGAGTCAAGTTTGCTTTGTATTTTTATTTTTTTGTGTTTATCAATAAAATTGATTGATTGAAACTATACTTATCAAGTCAAAAAAATTCAAAATTCAAAATTCATTTTTTGAATTCCTCTGTTTTTTCATTCTCCGTCTCTCCTTCTTCGTTTTTGTTTCATCCCATTCCCCTTCTTTTGCCTCACTTTCTCTCCTCCTTTTTCTCCTCTCACTCTGGTTTACCCTATTTTTTTGTCTTCATCTTTCTCCTCATCGCAGTATTTCCCGCACTCTATATTTTGTCATTCTCCTTCTTAATCCTCCTTCTTCACTCGTTCTTTCCTTCTTGGTCTTGTTCTTCTTTCTTCCCTTTTTCTTGACCAAACTTCTTTCTTCTCCAATCTTATCTCATTCAGCCTCTCCGTTCCACGTCCCTTCCTTCTTCTGCAGGATCCTCCTCCCTCCTCCTCACTACAAGAGTTTCCAAATCATTGTTTTTGTACATTCACTCGCTTCGTCTTGTCAAGTCATTACGATGCGATTTCCAGTCAAACTCATCCAGTCTCTTCTTCTCTTGCATCTTAAAAACATTCACCCATAGATTTTCACTTTCTAACAGTATAGAAGCTGTTTTCACGCCTATTGTCTATTGTATTGTATCAGTTCAAGAGGCATTTCCCTTTCTTCTGTTATGGATGCTTCTATTTCCAAGTGCCACAACTCAAGAATGCGATGTAGTATGATAAAGTTGTCCAAAAATCAATTTTTTACAATAATAAATGTTATCCAATTATGGAATGATATCGAATAATGGATTGTCCAATAATGAAATTCTCAACAATAACGTTGAGTCACGAGCCTTGAGACTGCACTTGGATGGGTGACTGATAGCTTTTATCTACTCTATCACTTACCTGGTGGTTCGGAACCTATCTGAAACTGTAGGTCCGCCATGTTCCCCTCAACATGACTCAAATAGAAGTCATACGCAAGAAATTGGGTTTGAATGAGCAACTTTTGAATGTACTTTGTTTGGAATGAGCAAGTTGAACATTTTGGTATAATGGGACCCAAAAAATAATGAAATCAATAGAACATAGATATAAATATGGCTATAGCTGTAAATATGGATGTATGGAAGAAGATTGCTAATCTATTATTAAAGAAAGAATTTCAAAAAAAGGAATCATTTTATTATTTTTCGAGTGGAGTATTTTGGTAAATTTGAATCTTTAGCGTTAAAATGAACCTCAATGTTTTGGAAAATTATTCAAAAGCTGTGAAGAGAGCAGTTTTGGATTTGAGTCTGTTGCGTCTTCACATTCAATGTGATTTTGTCACAATAAATAAATAAATAATAATAATGATTTGTGAATGAGCAAAAAACATTTCTAATAAAACTTCTCAAAAGAATCCCATTTTCAAAACTCAAATTATCTTGAATATTATTTCTGCCGTTGATTATTGAAATGCTAAAAAACATTCAAAGAATGACAATACCTGATCCGACAACTGAATTGCTTGTACAGTTGGCCTACCTAAGACTTATATGATGCTTATTTATTTTTATTTTTTTTTGAGGATGAAGCCCACATAGGTCTGAGACCTGTGCGTGGGTAATGAGTTGGATGATGGTGATTGATGAGTTTTTTTTTTCAAAATCAAATTCAAATTTAAGGTCAAAATTTTCTATATAAAAATAATGTACATTTTCCAGTATTATATATGGCGCCGTTAGCCAAGCATAGCGTTTTCGCCAACGACGAGTTCACTATATTTCTAATCCATCATACAATACGTATATATTGTTTATTGTAACTGTGGTAAACGAGTGTAGATTTCTGGCTCAAAAATTTCAAAACTCAAAATTATATCCACTTTTTTTTGGACTGTGATAGTACTTTGTTAAAAATGAAATCAAAAATTAATGTTGTTTTACTGTAAGAAACTTATGAACTTTTGTGATACGAGGTGAAAGAGACGTAACCTAAAATTTTTATTCTACTCTGAAATTTTGTGAAGAACAGTTTTGGGCAATAGCCTGTTGTATTCACATTGATTGTTAGTTACATCAATAAATAGATAAATATATCTATATATACATCGCAATATGACATGTGCATAGTTGGCAACATATTAAAATAAAATTATAGTGAAAATATCAATAATTATAATATTATTCTCCATTTCAAGAAATTTAATTATATGATAGTAAACAGGAGAAAACTCTCAGGCTTGGAAGCAGAGTATCATTATAAGAAAATCATTTTATTATAATAGTTTTATAGAGATAGTTTTCGGATCTTATTATATAATTAAGTAAGTACCCAATTAACTACATTTGATTTCCATATTTGTTTGTAGATTACGTCTTGGAGACTCCAGTTAAGGAGTAAAAGAAAAGTCAGATCAGCAATTAAACAATCTTACACACTATCTACCACATCAATTAGTTCAGGTGAGGCTTAATTTTGATGTGAAAGGAACTCTTGTTACTTGTTACGCTTTATCAATTAAATATTTTTTCAATATTGTTTTTAAAATATTTCTATATTTTCAAGACTGTTTAAAAACTGCGGTAGCTTGTTGTAGAGTTTCCTACGAATATAACTAGGTTTTTGTTCAAATAAACTACTTGGTGACTCACCAAGTGATAATCTCTTCGGCTTCTTGTATTATAATCATGTACGTCAAGATTTTGGTTAATATCATTCGTTTCTACATATAAAGTAGCTTTATACACATATAAGCAGCGTACAGTTAGGAGAGCAAGTCTCTTGAACAACGGCCTACATGAATCTAATCTATTTACAGTTTTCTTTTGGGTCTTAAACCTTACTCTTTAAACACCCTATCAAGGTTTTGTTTTGATGAATTGCCGCCATACTAAGATAGCATACATGATTTGTGACAGTAAGACCCCATGGTAAGCTGTAATAATTAACTTTTTGTAGTAGCAACTAGTATAAATAGCTGCAACAAATATGAAATCCCGGTTTTCACAATCCCATTCTTCTAAAGTAGGCTATTGATATTTCACGTTCTATCAATTTGCATAGCAGTATGCATGATATGAAGCCATCAATAAAATAAGTGAACCAACGAACGCCATTTGCGCCAATTACGCAAGATGACTTCAAGAAATCAATGAGACCTCCGAGCTTTTGCATACATTTGCATACATATGAGACAACTGTATTGTCAATCATAATGCGGACTATCAATTAATTCGAGGAATTTTCCCCTTGTAAATTGCACACTTAGCAGGAAATTTCAAAGATAATAATACAGCAATAAAAGTTAATACTCTTAAAATTTATTGCCAGGATATCATAAATTACCAAATTAATTGGATAAAAAATTACCCCCCGAAGATGTGGAATGTTTAATTGGTAGCTCAATCTCTCGACTTTGAGAAGTAGCTGTTTGTCTGCAGACTAACTGAATATTCATTAGCATGGTAATAATTGTTATATCACTTTCACTGTGGCAAACAACTTAAGCATTTTGACAAAATGATTAGCGTCATTCGATGCATAAGCTGATACGTTCAGAATGCATTAGACTGACCCCAAAAAGTTTGTTTCACATAGCTTGTTACAAATATAACGACTGAAAGCATTTATTTTGAATAACATTTATTTTTAAAAAACCATCTATGTTTTTGCTTCTATTTTTATGAAATGTAGTGTATTTGTTAATATTGCGGAGAGAAGAATCCTTTTATTCAATAATATCCAGGCCGCTTAGCGCAGTTGGTTGGGGCGTCGCAACTTCAGTTTGCTGTCGTTTAAGTGGTCGTGGGTTGAATCCCGCTCCACCGTCAGGCATTTATGTGTAATCATTCGCCTCATTACCCACGCACAAGTCTCGGACTCATGTGGGCATCATCAGTAAAATAGTTATTTATGTATTAAGAGTGTGAAGCGCGACTTTATCGCTCGAGCCAAAACATTTACTGCGCTCCGCTACGCGTCGCGCAGTAATTTTGCGAGAGCGATAAAGAAGCTTCACGCGCGAATTGCATACAATATTTTTCTTAAAACTGCAGTTCTGGATTCCAACACAATAAAAGCTTGTAGTTTGTAAGATCACAGACCATGCGCGAATTTGGTTAGCGTTCGCCATTTTCGAGGTTATGTGAATTTCACGGATTCCGTGATCCACCAATGAGAAGACATCAAAATCAAAACAGAAGCGAAAAGTAAACAGCTGGCGAGCGTGAAGTACTTTACCGCTTGCGGAGCAGTAAAGAGGTATTTTACAATCAGTTTTCAGTAGGCTATGTAAAGAACTACTTTACGAGCAGTTGTAGGAAAAAAAATATATCAACAGTAAGAGGAATAAAATGGGGCTTTAAGCTACTGTAAATGTTTCAATTTTGTACTATCCCTGCTTTCATTCTTATTCTTATTATCATTTTCCAATTCTGGAATTTGTTTCTTGATATATTCTCTTTCATACTCTCAATACTGGAAATCTCAATACTCTCTGAATTTTTTAGTTCATAGGTTAGATTATTAAACTGAATTTGTCATTTGTTTTTTACAGATGAATAATTATTATCAAAACAGTGTAATTTCTAACTCTTATTATTGCAAACTGTTGGAACTTTCTAAATTTCTTTAGTTTTTTTCTGTTAAAATTTAGCTGACGGCAAGCTTGAAATGTGTGTGAATATCCACTTTTTTATGAAGATTAATTTTATGGAAAAATTACCCTTGCAATGCTATAAATAAATGCAAACGACTGCGGCATAAAGAATTCAATAATTTTTTTTCAAATTGAAACTCACTTTAAAATAATGAATAATAAGACGAAATTGTCACAACTAAATGAAAAAAAAATTGAGAAACTAGTTTCGGTTGTTATACCATTATCAATCTTAAACAAACTAAAAACTAAAGAACAGAGAAGCTTCATAATATATATTATAATTATATACTGCACATACTATTGGATAAGCGAGAAAGGGGCTGACCTCATCGAAGGCTGTGATTGGCTGACAAGTCACGCCCCCTGGTGGGAGGAGTAACAAACAAAAATTAATTAGATCCAGTTTCTCAAAAAAAAAAAATTTTCAGTAAATGTGGTTGTAACAATTTTGTCTTATTATTCATCATGGATACCTTCCACAATATCACCTTCGCCACTACAAAGTCACTTTAAAATGCTTTTAAAATTCATCTATACTCCAAATTACTGACATTTGACTTTCTGTGTAGTGGCAAAGGTGATATTGCGGAAAGTATCCATAATGAATAATAAGACGAAATTGTCACAACCACATTTATCAAAAATATTGAGAAGCTAGTTTCAGTTGTTACACCATTATCAATCTCAAAACCATCTTGGAATAACCGACTTCGTCTTACTATTCATAACTAACATTTGATTAGAAAACTACTTATGTTTATCCCTTGTTCTTCTTATTGAACTGTAATCGAGATAAATCATAAGTATGATAATCATGTGTAAAGATGGACAATGAGACATATGTCATACGACGTATGTGTCAGAAGACAAAGTCATTGTTAGTAAAATATGATAAATAACATAAAATAGTTATTTATGTATTAAGAGCGTGAAGTGCGACTTTATCGCTCGAGCCAAAACATTTACTGCGCGACGCGTAGCGGAGCGCAGTAATTTTGCGAGAGCGATAAAGAAGCTTCACGCGCGAATTGCATACAATATTTTTCCTACAACTGCAGTTCTGGATTACAACACAATAATAACTTGTAGTTTGTAACATCACAGACCGTGCGCGGATTTGGTTAGCGTGCGCCATTTTGAGGTTATGTGAATTCACGGATTCCGCGATCCACCAATGAGAAGACATCAAAATCAAAACAGAAGCGTAAAGAAAACAGCTGGCGAGCGTAAAGTACTTTACCGCTTGCTGAGCAGTAAAGAGGTATTTTACAATTAGTTTTCAGTACGTAAAGAACGACTTTACGAGCAGTTGTAGGAAAACCTATTTATAACTGGAGAAACTGGTCCAGGACTGACAACTTTGGAAATTGTAAACCACATCTAAAATACAAGACAACAAACACATAACATGAGGGTCACACAAAACCCCTGGAGAAACTATTTCATTTTTCTTTCCATCTATTGGAAAGAATAGTTTACACTTGTGTTGCTTGTAAACCTCAGTTTCCATGTTCATCTAAATTGGACAACAAACTTTCTAATGACTTGAAAAGGGGATTAATAATTTTTTTAAAGGTTAATGTGCTATGTATATGCTTTTAGCTCTATCTTCAAATATTTATATCTAATATCAAGGAACCTCTACACAGGCCCTATAATTATTTTTTCTGAAAATGTATCCATTTATCGATTTTTTTCTCAATTACTTTGTATAATATTCCAATGTTCCATTTATTGTTTGTAAGGTACAAATTAGTATATTATTATTATTATTAATTTGTTGCGTTTAGGCTGCTTAAGTGAGCAGAGCTCTTGCAGCATGCAACACGTCAAGTTGTAGTCCTATTCTAAGCAGGAATTGCTTTCATCCCCTGACAGCTTCACAGCATTCACCTAGTGTATAGGGTGCTCCATCCAACAGCCTTTGAGTCAGAGTTCTCAATACAGTCTTTACTTCTGAATTTCTTAATGATATGGGGAGCTGGTTAAAGAACTTCAATCCAGAGTAATATGGTCCTCTCTCAAACAAAGTATAATTCACAACATAGTATATTTTGTATTATATAGCTGAAATGTTTCCAGAAATTTCTTTCTCTCTTCCTTCCATCTGTTGTAGATTGCACACTTCCAATGAATTTCTAATTTGCAATTTCAAAGCAAATTCTTTTGAATCATCTCAAACCATGACATACACTTCAAGAGAATCAATCCCGATTCAACTATAACGTAATAATGATTCACAATACCGACAATTCATCGGCTGTAACGAGAGGTTCCCTTGTATAACGAGCCCTTTCCCGTATGTTATCTTAGAATGATAAGTTACTAATGAAATTATAACTGAATTTTCAGATAATAAGACACCTTTATTAAAAACAGAAGGAAGACCTCTAAGAAGAAAAATAATGAAGTATTATTGAAGAGGAATACAGATTTTCCATGGTAAGGACTGTAGTAGGTGAGTCAATTAACGTTTGGATAGGGGTAATTGAAGAACATGAAGAATCATCGTTTTCAATGGGTATCCTAATACATTACTCACGATTCTGTGACCACTATAATTTTTTTATTTCATAAAGACGAGCTTTAAAGCGAGGTCCTACATTGATGCAACATAATGCTGAAGTAGTCGTGGATAAAAGACCGTTCGCCAAACGTTCGCCAAGCGTTATTAGCGTCAAGCGTCATGAATAAATAAAATTCATTAGCTGAGTTGTCACAGTCGATGACACTAGGCAATGATACGTATCGTATTGAGCTACTACTTGCTAGAGGTCATAATTAAAAAAAAGTTATAATTCCGTTAAATACGTTAGTCAATTAGCTTTGAATTTCAAAGAATTTTGAAAAATTTGATAAAATGGTAGACGAGGAAAAATTCATTTAATTATTTTATGAGCTCAAGTGAACCGTGCTGAAACAGTTCAATTTATTATGAACTGGGTTCATGGAATTTAGCCTACAAGACTAGTTAGGAGCAAATAATATTAATTGAAAAAGTGTGTTACGAATGCAAGGAAAAACGGACAGGAATTATCAGCGTAATTATAATTATTTTGTGTCACATTACTGATTAGTGCGTGTTGTGGATAATTTCTGTAAATTAAGTGCGAGTGTTAATTTGAAGTTTTTCAAGCATTATTTTAAAGATAGAACCCGTAACAAGTAATAATCAATCACTTATCAACAATTATTACTGTATATACAGTATTATTACATTATTGATATAAGTTTTTTATGATGGGGGGGGGGGGGGGTTACTCAATTCAGATAGTATTTTGGGTGTGGGTACCACTTAAAAAATAGGTCCTCAACTCTCATAGAAAAAACAAAAATACAGCGTTTTAATTCTCTTAAAAAAGTTCGGAAGATACGTCCCCTTTAGGTAAATATTTAATGAGAATAATAAATACATTTAGGGGGTTGTGGATTCGTTGCATTCTGGAATATTTCTAAGAATTTCTAATTCTTATTTCAGAATATTTAGAAACATTCTGGAATATTTAGAAATATTCTGGAATATTTCTTAAGTGGTTCTATGCAGAATAAGATATTTCAAGGAAATTTGTTCCTCCGTTGTTGAACACATCCTTCAAATGACATATAACAATAATTATCAAATATCATAGACAATAATTATCATATGGCAAATAACATAACTCATCCCTATTTTCAATTTCGTATGTTCACCTTTATTCTAGAGTTCTGATATGAATAATAAGACTTGAAGATGTCACAAGCACATTTATTAAAATCGGTGAGATACTAGTTTCGGTTGTTACACTATTATCAATCTCAATCAAACTAAACTAATACTACTGTTATTCGTCCCAGTGAATCGTCTTGTAATCTATAGTTGAATGGGCTATAAGAATATCAGTATAGAGTAGGACTGAAAGAAGTGCTCAATGTATAGCATGACTTAAATAAAGATGGACATTGTCAATGAGGCGAGTTATTTACAGTGTTTTGACCATGACTATGACAATCTTGGCGCTCAGGCCATGTCGTCGTCTCACCTAAAGAACATAACTGTTCGGCCGGTCCAAATAGACTTGTTGTATAACATAACTTTCGCAGTGGTAGACACTTGGAGCTTGAAGAGAGTGGACTAGATGAAAAGAAACAACTAAATGGAGCGAGAGAAGATTGATGATGGTCTCTTGGTTGCCTTGAAAGGTGTTCTGCTTTCAATTTGGATTATATACCAGTTTGCGACAACATCTGAGGGAGAAGGATGATGGACAGGCACATTCAGCATGTCAAATAGTGCCGTTTGGAGGATGTAGGGTACGGAGAGGTCAAGAGGGATAGGGATAAAGGATAAAAGACGAAGGAGGAGGGGAAGAGAATGAGATGTAGTGGGTGAAAAAAAGTGTGGAAAGGAGAGCAAAGAGCAGGGGGAGGAAAGTAAAGAGAAGTAAAAGGAAAAGAGGTGGAAAAAGAAAAAGGAAGGATGCAATGAAGAAGAAAAGCTTGAGAAAAGAAAAAAATCAGACGAAGAAGATAAAAGGAAGAAAGAAATAAGAAAATAGAGAAAGAGAAACAGAAGAGGAAGTAGAAGGAAGAGTGAAGAAACAGTAGAGGAAAAGGAAGAAGAGAAAGAAACAGGAGCGGAGGGAGAAAAAGAAAGAGAGGATAAAGAAGAAGAAGAAGAAAGACGTGAAGAAGAAAAAGGAGGAGGAGGAGGAGGAGTACAAGTGAGAGGAGGAGAAGGAGGAGGAGAAAGGAGAATAACGAAGGAGGAGATAGGGTGAGAGAGACAATGAAGTGGAAGAAGAGGAGTATAATAATGGTTTTAAGAGGAGAGGACCATTGAATGGCAAAGATTTGGGAAGGAATGGAGGGAGGCAAATAAAATAGTAAAATGGGGAGATAAAGAGGAGCAAGTAAAGAAGATCATTAATGTCTGATGAATTGGAAATAGAGGGTGATGAAGTGGAATAAAACAAGAAGAGGAGGTGGTGGAGAAGAAGGAGGAGAAGGAGGAGAAGGAGGAGGAGGAGGAGAAGGAGGAGAAGGAGGAGAAGGAGGAGGAGGAGGAGGAGGAGGAGAAGGAAAGGAGGAGAAGGAGAAGGAGGAGAAGGAGGAGAAGGAGGAGAAGGAGGAGAAGGAGGAGAAGGAGGAGAAGGAGGAGAAGGAGGAGAAGGAGGAGAAGGAGGAGAAGGAGAGGGAGAAGGAGGAAAAGGAGAAGGAGGAGGAGGAGAAGAGGGAGGAGAAGGAGGAGAAAGGGGTGGAGAAGAAAAAGGAGGAGAAGGAGAAGGAGGAGAAGGAGGAGAAGGAGAAGGAGGAGAAGGAGAAGGAGGAGAAGGAGAAGGAGGAGAAGGAGAAGGAGGAGAAGGAGAAGGAGGAGAAGGAGAAGGAAGTGGTGAAGGAGATGAACGAGGAGAAGGAGGAGAAGGAGGAGGAGAAGGAGGAGGAGAAGGAGGTGAAGGAGGAGAAGGAGGAGTAGGAGGAGAAGGAGGGAAGGAGAGGAAGGAGGAGTAGGAGAAGGAGGAGAAGAAGGAGAAGGAGGAGAAGAAGGAGAAGGAGGAGAAGGAGGAGAAGGAGGAGAAGGAGGAGAAGGAGAAGGAAGTGGTGAAGGAGGAGGAGGAGAAGGAGGAGGAGGAGAAAGGGGTGGAGAAGAAAAAGGAGGAGAAGGAGAAGGAGAAGGAGGAGAAGTAGAAGGAGGAGAAGGAGAAGGAGGAGAAGGAGATGAACGAGGAGAAGGAGGAGAAGGAGGAGGAGAAGAAGGAGGTGAAGGAGGAGAAGGAGGAGTAGGAGGAGAAGGAGGGAAGGAGAGGAAGGAGGAGTAGGAGAAGGAGGAGAAGAAGGAGAAGGAGGAGAAGAAGGAGAAGGAGGAGAAGGAGGAGAAGGAGAAGGAGGAGAAGGAGGAGAAGGAGGAGAAGGAGGAGAAGGAGAAGGAAGTGGTGAAGGAGGTGAACGAGGAGAAGGAGGAGAAGGTGGAGGAGAAGGAGGTGAAGGAGGAGAAGGAGGAAAAGGACGAGTAGGAGGAGAAGGAGGGAAGGAGAGGAAGGAGAAGGAGGATAAGGAGGGGGAGGAGGAGAAGGAGGAGAAGAAGAAAAAGGAGAAGAAGGAGGAGAAAGAGGAGAAGGAGGAATAGGAGAAGAAGGAGAAGAAAGGGAAAAAGGAAAAGGGGGAGGATAAGGAGAAGATGGTGGAGGGGGAAGGAGGAGAAGGAGGAGAAGGAGGAGGAGGAAGAAGGAGAAGTAGTGGAAGAAGAAGGTATAAAAAAGATAAAGATGATAAAAAGATAAATAGGTGCTGAATAAGGAAGAAGGAGTAGAAAATGAGAAAGAAGACGTAGAAAGAGAAGAAAAACATACAAACATGAAAAATGGAGAATAATAAAAAGAAAAAGAAGTAGATCAGATGTTCACGAAGAAGAAGAAGACGATGATGAGTCTTGCGGAACTTCATGTCCTTCAAAATAAGGATAAAGGACTCGGGAGTAAATGAAGCCAACTACAGCTGTTCAGAATATTACCATCTGAAAGGATCAGCGAGCACATTCATACGGCCTAATACATTTCTGTTGCCTATCATGAGCTCTGGTATCTGGCATGCTGGTTTGGCCTGGTTAGGCGAGCTTAGTAAATTATTCATCAGAGCTTTAAAAGCTCATCTACTATGCGACGTTCTTCTTACTCGCAAGCTGACAAGCTCTCACATATTTCATTCACAAAATGACAGCCAGTTGTAAGAACCGACGGTCAATGCAGCCAGCCCCATCCTACCACTGCTACAGTTATCAATAACACCAGCATTACATTCACTTAGCTGTAACGGTAATCTGTAGCCTAGATAGGCCAAGTTTTGCAAATTGATCAGGAAATCATCGTTTAGTGATAAATAAATAATATTGTAGTGAAAATGAAGGGGAAGAATGAACAGTTCTCAATGTTATCTGCTTGTGTCAACAAGTGTCTGGTCAAAGCAATTAATTACTCTTCTTTTTGCACTTTTATGGTGTTTACTTGGAACTTTGTGAAAATATTCTAGGTGTTTAATTAGAATTTAATGAAATCTTATCAAATATTGTGAAAGATGCAAGAGTCCTTATCTGTTAATTTTAGAATTCGGTAGAAGTTGATAGAAAAATGGAGAGATATCTCGATTACGGAAAAATATATAAATAGAGAGACTTTTGGTAAATTAGTTCACTCTTCTTTGAAATTTGTCGAGATAAACAAGTAGTGACAGTTCTGTAGTGAGAATTTTTCCGTATATTGTGCCTTTAGTGATAAATTTTTTCCTATTTAATTTAAACCAGTTGACTCTACTTATAGCTTTTATTATATTACGGGCTTGTGCTACGTAAGTTAATTATTGTTCTTTTTCGACGTTCCTGACGTTCGACGTTATAACCTGACTTATAGCTTTTATTGTATTACGGACTTGTGCTACGTAAGTTAATTGTTCTTTCTCGACGTTCTTCTTTAATTATTGGACAGTTTATTGAACAGTTATTATCCAATATTAGATCGGCCTTTTGACATTTAGTGATTGATTTTTGTACAGTAATATTGAAAACTCTTTATGAGTTGAACAATATCGATTTATCTGTTTCCGATTTCATTATTTTGTGTAAGAAATTACTGAACAGTGTGAGTTGTGAATTATTTGTGTTAATAAAGTGCGAGTGATAAATTTAAGTGTTGTCAGCGTTATTTTGGACATAGAACCCGTAACAATATGTACAAATCGAGGATGGATAGAATGTTGTTTGTTTTTAATTTTTTTCTCTTTAAACTGTCTTATATCATGCACATTTTTGAAGGGGAAATAGGAAAAATTGTAAATTATTGTTCTAAGACTCTGTTGGCTGCATTTATGAACGTTACTTCTCTTTTGACTCGAGGGACTCTTCAAATGTTGTATATTTAAATAAGGAAATGGTAACCGTGAGTCGTAGCAGGTATATATCTGTTGTCAAATAAAGATAAGCTCGTTGACCGTCTTTGTAAGGGATTGGCCAGCAAAAAGACTCCGTTTTCTGCTGTCAAATCACTGATATTTTAAGCACATTTTAAACATTTATTCTAAACACTTATTTTTAAAACATATATTTCAAACACTTATTTTTTAAACACTGTTCTCTACTATAAAATCACTCCCCGTAGGTTTGGAACCCACCTAAAACTGTAGGTCCAGCTCATCAATCACCATTATCCAACTCATTACCCACGCACAGGTCTCAGACCTATGTGGGCTTCATCCTCCAAAAAAAATCTCATTCGGGCAATAAATTTGTTTATAGGAAAAAAACTCTGAAAAATTGAAAACACCATTGAACTGATCGATCAATTTGTTTCAACTTGGAAATAAATTAAAATAAATTGTATTCAAAGTGAATATACTGAGAAAATTAAAGACTTAACTTCGCCATCACAAAAAATGTTATCCACGCACAGGTCCTAAAAAAAAAACAAACACGGAATATTTCAATTATTGCTGTTTCAAAAACTTACAACTATCGCCAAACATAAAAACTGAATTTCCGTATATAATAACTTCAACGGTAAGTTTGGTTCGGCCAGAAAAAAAGACTGTTCTATGCTGAAATTAATTTCCCGTTGGTTTGGTCCCCAAAAAACGAAAAATGTCAACTTTCAACCCTCATATTCCATGAAATAATTTATGAAAAAACAAAATTTCCATGGCATTAGATAACATGTATTTAATATTAACTTAATATTGAAGATATATTCCATGATATTCCATGAAATAATTGATGAAAAAAACAATATTCATGGCAATAGATAATTATGTCTAATAATACCTTAATATTAAAGAAAATATTATATAATATAAATGTAATATATAATATGTTATATTAAATAATAATATGTAAATATTATAATATGTAAATATTATAATAAGTTATATTCTAATTGTCTTTGATAATATCCAATACAAAAAACGAACGAAAAATTAAATAATATGATTAACAATTAAATTTAATGAAAAATTATGACCAAAAACCCTGCACACAGCCTTAATTCCTTCTGGTAACAAAAATCATATGAGCTAAATACAAGTTTTTTTTTCGAAAAATCACAACTGCATTTTGCACCTTCCAACAAATATTTATGTGCATGCCCTTGGTTCAAGACCTACTGGTTGATATGAAATACGTACATGATCAAAGGCAACACATAAATATAGTCTTTCTGTACACAGCAGATAAATGGTCTTTATGAGATGATATAAATTTCTCGATTAATAATTTCCAAGAACACTTTTCAATCTACACTGACAGTATTTGTACACGGCCTATCCTACTCAGACAGAATTTTCTCACAAGACCAATGAGAAGGAATAAATTTCTGGATGATTAATTCGCACGGACAAAATTACAAATAAGCGTTGGTGCCTGTATGGTGGCATATGAGCGGAGCTGTAGTCAGCTTCATTTCAGCAGTTCTCAACACAAGATGATAGATGTGTGCTGCTAGAAAAGGAAGGGGGCTGCAGGGACTACGCCCCACAGGTTCTGCTTCTGCCTTCTGCCACCCAGGCACTTTACTTCATTGTAAATCCATCTAAGTCCTGTCACCATAAATCTTCACACCCTACCTTTGCAGTCAGCTTCCTCGGTTCCTCCTTCCCCGCCTTCTTTCTACACCCTATTATTCTAATTTTTTACTTCTTTTTCTTTCATTCATCAAATTTTCTTCTGCTTCACTATTGTTTTTCGGAGGATGAAGCCCACATAGGTCTGAGACCTGTTCGTGGGTAATGAATTGGATGATGGTGATTGATGAGTTGGACCTTCAGTTTTAGGTGGGTTCCGAACCACCGGGAAGTGATTTTACAGCAGAGAACAAAGTTTTTTTTGCTGGCCAATCCAATCGGTCACCGTTACAAAGATGACCAGGAGTTTTTTTTAGCTTATCTCTGATTGAACACGGCACTCGGCTATCACTCCTTTATTCTCTTCCTTATTTCTCACGTTTTTCTTCTTCTGCTTCTTCTTTTTCTTTTCTCCTTTTCAATACTGCTCTTGACCTCCATTCTAATTATTTCCTTATTCTTAAATTTCTTGTTCTTTTCCTTCCTTTTCTCTTTCTTACTCCCGTTTTTTCTTTTTTACTTCTTCATGGTCTTCATCCTCACCATCACCCACATAATTATTTTTTGGTTTTTTTACTCTCCTTCATCTTTTATCTTTTCCTTTTCTCTTCCATTATTTTCTATTACTTCATAGTGTATTATTTCCCCTTCCTTGTTTTTGATCTTCTTTAGCGTTATCGTTCTTTTGTTATCTCTTGTTCTAATTTTTGTACTTTATTACTGGGTTTTCTCCTGTTTTATCATTTTATTGTTATCTCTCATATTTATTTTCATTTTTTTTATACACGGCACTCGGCTATCACTTTCCTATTCTCTTCCTTTTTTCTCTTCTTCACGTTTTTCTTCTACTTTTTCTTCTTTTTCTTCTGCTTCTTCTTTTTCTTTTCTCAGTTTCAATATCGCTCTTGATCTCCATTCTAATTATTTTCTTAAACAAACATTTCTTGTTATTTTTCCTTCTTTTTCCTTCCTTAACTCTTTCTTATTCACGTTTTTATTTCTTTTTAATTTTTCATGTTCTTCATCCTTACCATCACCCACATAAATATTTTTATTTTTGTTTTTTCTTTACTCATCTTTTATCTTTCCCTTTTCTCTTCCATTATTTCCAATTATTTCATAGTGTATTATTTAACCTTCCTTGTTTGATCTTCTTAAGCTTTATCGTTCTTTTGTTGTCTCTTGTTCTGATTTTTATACTTTATCTCTGTTTTTTCTCCTGTTTTAACATTTTATTGTTATCTTCCATATTTATTTCCATTCATTCCCTATCTCTTAATTTTTTTCTTTATGGTTGTTTTTCCTTTTTCTTTTCCTTTTCTTATGACCGCACTAAGTGTTTCTTATTTCCCCCCGAAATTGTATTCTTATTTTATTGTTCTTTCACTTCATTTCCATCTTACTCTCCTCCTTCTGTTCATCTTCTCTATCCTATTCAACCTCTTTTTCTTAATCTTTTCTTCTACTCCATCTTTTACTTCTTTTCCTTCCTTTTTCCCCTCTTCACATTCATCTTATTCTCCTCATTCCTTTTCTTCTCCTTTCTCTTCCTATTCTCCTTCTTCTTCTTCTTTTTTCTTCTTCTTTTTTTATTATTTTTCTTCCTCTTTTTCGTCTTCTCCATCATTTACTTCTTCTACTTCCTTTTCTTCCTCCTCTTATATATCTTATTCTTTTCCTTCCTCTTTTCCTCCTTCTTCATCTTCTTTTTTCTCTTCTTCTTTTCTCCTCCTCCTCCTCCTCTCTCTCCTCCTCTTCTTCTTGCTCTTTTTCTTCTTCTTTTTTATTCTTCTTCTTCCTTTTTTTTCTTCTCCATCATTTACTTCTTCCTTTTTTCCCTCTTCTTATTCATCTTATTCTTCTCCTTCCTCTTCTCCTTCCTCTTTTCCTCCTTCTTCATCTTCTTTTCTAGTCCTCCTCCCCCTCCTCCTCTCCCTACTCCTCCTCCTCCTCTCCCTACTCCTCCTCCTCCTCCTCCTCCTCCTCCTCCTCCTCCACCACCTCCTCCTCCACCTCCTCCTCCACCTCCTCCTCCACCTTCTCCTCTCCCTACTCCTCCTCCTCCTCCTCCTTCTCCTCCTCCTCCTCCACCACCTCCTCCTCCACCTCCTCCTCCACCTTCTCCTCCTCCTCCTCCTCCTCCTCCTCCTCCTCCTCCTCCTTCTCCTTTTCCTTTTCCTTTTCCTCCTCGGTCAAGAGTTGATGAGAAGGATATTCTTGAATATCCTCTTCCAAGAATGTACATTTATATGTTCAAACTTCGCCGTTTCATGTAGATACATCACAATCATATTATCGTTATCAAATTGCATCTTATACTGTATACATATCGTTGATTAAATCTTTAGTTTAGATTTGTAAAATTCATAGAACAATAAGTACAGTACTTATATATTTTTAACTATCATAATCTAGAATCTAAGACTGTGCATTTTGTAATCTACATGAATAAAGTAAATAATCTAATCTTATCTAATCCTCCTTCTTTTCCTCTTCTTCCTCTTTTTCTTCTTCTTATTCTTATTCATCTTCATCTTTATCCTCTCTTTACTCCTTTGCTCCTGTTCCCTCTTCACTCCCTCTTTTTTCTCTTTTTATTATTCTCAACAGCACCCACCTACTCTGGTAGAAATGTCACAAATCCAACTACAGTAATAATATTCGTGACCTTTTGCTACTATTTTTGTCTCTGCTTGACAGCACCACAAGAAATGGAAAAAATCTACTAGCCAGGCGACAGAATAGGTCTGTATACTACGAATAGTAGTCGTATAACATGAGTTATTATTGTGTCGAGATAGAGAAGGCTGTGGCCCAAGGGCCCATTGTATGTAAAGAGATAATATTGTAGACCTGCAAGAGGAGCAGTAGCCCACATCTTCCTTCATATTATTATAACAAACTGGATCAGCCAACGCAAAACTGCAGCCAGCAAGTACAACAAAGTCCCTGAAAGAAGAACTTCATCTAGTCGGAAAATAATAAATCAACTCGGTCCAGAATGATGTACGACTTGCCTAATAGAGAGATGATTCTAAAATGGAATCTGGATGAAACTAGAATGTGGGGTGTGTTGATGATGGTAGTTCTGTAGGTAGAGCATCAAAAGAAGGCACATGTTCGCACACAGGTGATGCATCTGTAATCGAAAAACAGTTTTATCACAATGGCAAAATTATAAAATTAATGCAATTATTAGGGAAGGGATAGCCGCGAGCCGTAGCAGGTATCTGTTGAATCAGATAGAGATAAGCTGCGTTCTCGTAGGTCCTGTTCGTAACGGTGACCGATTGGATTGGCCAGCACAAAAGACACTGTTCTCTGCTGTAAAATCACTTCCCGGTGGTTCGGAACCCACCTAAAACTGTAGGTCCAACTCATCAATCACTCTCAATGCACCAAATGAAAATTACAACAAGAACAAGAACAAGAACAAGATTCCAAGCCCGACAAGCACTTACAACAAATGATTTGGTATAGATTGTAGTACCTAAGCGTATTATCCCCGGTTCTAGCATGGGAAACATTATTCTGTCTGCCTTCAGAAACAAATTTGAAATCGGTTTTAAAGTAATTCGGTTTGCCATATTTGAGGATTTCTTTGACAAGTTTGTTTATTCTGAATAGTCTCTGATCCGGGAGTTTGAGAGTTGAACTTGCAATGTGGGATTGAGTAATTCGTACATGACATTTAAGAGAGAGATAAGATGCGTTCTCATAGGTCCTGTTCGTAACGGTGACCGATTGGATTGGCCAGCACAAAAGACACTGTTCTCTGCTGTAAAATCACTTCCCGGTGGTTCGTAACCTACCTAAAACTGTAGGTCCAACTCATCAATCACTCTCAATGCACCAAATGAAAATTACAACAAGAAGAAGAACAAGAACAAGATTCCAAGCCCGACAAGCACTTACAACAAATGATTTGGTATAGATTGTAGTACCTAAGCGTATTATCCCCGGTTCTAGCATGGGAAACATTATTCTGTCTGCCTTCAGAAACAAATTTGAAATCGGTTTTAAAGTAATTCGGTTTGCCATATTTGAGGATTTCTTTGACAAGTTTGTTTATTCTGAATAGTCTCTGATCCGGGAGTTTGAGAGTTGAACTTGCAATGTGGGATTGAGTAATTCGTACATGACATTTAAGAGAGAGATAAGATGCGTTCTCATAGGTCCTGTTCGTAACGGTGACCGATTGGATTGGCCAGCACAAAAGACACTGTTCTCTGCTGTAAAATCACTTCCCGGTGGTTCGTAACCCACCTAAAACTGTAGGTCCAACTCATCAATCACTATCATCCAACTCATTACCCACGCACAGGTCTCAGACCTATGTGGGCTTCATCCTCAAAAAAAAAAAAAAAAAAATCAAGTGGATAGAAAATTGAAAGCTAGAATCACATTAATGTGAAATGACATGTAGAAGCGAATCCAGGCCTAATTCTTTTGAATTGAATTTGAATTTATTTCCACATTTCACATTTAAAAAAGGCCCCGGCAGCCTAAAAACAGTTGTTAAGTCACACTTGTCAGGGGCCCTGAACTTATTCAGGTGCGACCTGATAACTCTGACACCAGACCTGAGCCAGCCAGATCACAGAAATATTACTTACTATTTAAAAAGTAATCAACACATTTACAGAATAAAGAGTGAATAAATTACAAGACATGAAATAAAGTATATAATTATCGTACTAAGATAGAATATACTATAAAATCGTTTTATCAATCTTGTTAGAACGTTTTTCCGTTTTATTGAGATAGTGTGAGTCGTGGGGGAGGGGGTTGTGGTGATGGAATGGGTGTACTCACCCCCCTTCCCCCGAAATACTCTTTACCAACACTGTAAAAAGCTTTATTTTTGTCATTTGTGATAGTGACGGCCTTTTTTCAGGTGATATAACCTTGAAATAGAAGGCTACAGTTGTAAAATGTCATATTCTGTATTATTCTCGGAGTTCTATGAAATACATTCTAACGCAGAATGAAACAAACCTGAATTTTCAATGAAGAAATTAATAATTCAGGTTGAGTAACCCGTTCTATTGATTGTTGAAACTTATGCTGGATTTTTCTGACTTCCCACTTTTGCACACCAGTGTTGCCAGACACAAGGTTATAAAATTACAGTATTACAGTATTACAGTATTGCAGTATTGCAGTATTATAGTATTACAGTATTACAGTATTACAGAGTTACAGTGTTACAGTGTTACAGTGTTACAGTATTACAGTGTTACAGTATTACAGTATTACAGTATTACAGTATTACAGTATTACAGTATTACAGTATTACAGTATTACAGTATTATAGTTTTACAGCAGGATTACAGTATTACAATATTACAGTTTTAGGCCAGTTGCACAAATGGAAATTAAATTTAACCACCGTAAGATGATGTCATCTTACGGAGCTCAATAGGGAAGTCGCTGCACAGGCTATCAATTAATTAAATTTTATCTAATTAGAATTATTAATTGGATTTATTATTAATTGAATTTATCTAATTAGAATTTTTTATATTGTATAAGCTGCATTACTATTGACAATAAGTAATCTTTTTTTTTGTAGATTACGTCTTGGAGAGATGTCATCTTCTAAGATTTTCAGCAGCATTTCTCTTGAAATGTCATCCTTGACAACAAGATTTTCCTCAAAACAGGAAAATCTTGTAAACAGCTAGAATTTATCGTCTTATTCTACAGTTAAAAAGTGACACATTCCACTATCTAATCGCAACCAATGCCATCAAAGTACAGCCTAATTTGCATATTGGTCTGAACTCCAACAAGCTCTTCGCAACTATTCGCTGAATGAAATCTTGTTGAGCGTGATAAATCTTTCCGATAACTGGATGGCGCACAAGTCTACCATTTCACGAAATCGTTTACCTAACATCTAACATTCTCATTTTGTGTCTTATTAATGTGGATCTCGACCACCAAATTGAGTTATTCCTCAGCCAGAAACCAGAGAAAACCGTTTGCGAGTAAAACGAATTTAGGAATATCTTGAGAATAAATCACTTTTCGAATTCGTAAATTCACAGTCAATAGACTTGGCAACGCGGCTAAAGATATAATCGCAGTGAATAAATTTAGCACTTGTTACATAAATAAACAGCTGACAAGGATTTGGTGCACGCGATGCTGTATTCATGTTGTATTAATTTATATTTTGACCTGAATTATAATTATTATTATAATAAAATTGTTGTCCGAGGAGTTTTTGAGCTCGAAAGTTGAATTTGAATGCCTTTCCTGCTTTTACATGAAAAGATGATGAAGAGAAAAATAAAATTATTGAGAACCAAGAGTTGAAAAATTGATTGGTGAAGGGAACTAGACGGGGAAGAAAACATTGCATTTCTTTAAGTTTTTTTGGATAAACGATTGACCTGGGCTCCATATATTGAGAAAATATGTTGTAAAATTTCATCTGGGGTATTTGTCCTGCGACAGCTTGCTAGATTGAATAACAAAAAGTTAATTTTTTTGAGGATGAAGCCCACATAGGTCTGAGACCTGTGCGTGGGCAATGAGTTGGATGATGGTGATTGACGAGTATAAAAGATAATACTTGATACTTTTTAAAACTTGCTATGGGCTCTTACTGTCATATATTAGTATGCTATCTTAGTATGGGGTAATTCATCAAAACGAAACCTTGATAGGGTGTTTACAATCCAAAAGAAAGCGGTTAGGTGTATAGAAAAAGTAAATAGATTAGATCCATGAAGGCCGTTGTTCAAGAGACTTGGTCTCCTAACTGTACCCTGCTTATATGTGTATGAAGCTACTTTATATGTAAAAACGAATAATATTAACCAAAATCTTGACATACACGATTATAATACAAGAAGCCGATGAGATTATCACTTGGTGTGTCACAATAGTAGCTTATTCAAACAAAAACCTAGTTATATTGGTAGAAAATTCTACAACAAGCTACTGCAGTTTTTAAAGTCTTGAAAATATAGAAATATTTGAAAAACAATTGAAAAAATATTTAGTTGATAAAGCTTTTTATAGTGTACAAGAGCTGCTTTCACATCAAAATTAAGCTTCAACTAATTGATATAGTAATTATGGAAACTAGTGTATAAGAGTATAATTGTTGATCTGACTTGTCTTCTAGTCCTTAACTGGAGTCTCCAAAAGACGTAATCTACAAAAAAAAAGAGAAGATATGTAGAGCGCATAGAGAAGAATGGAGAAATAACTTACTCTGAAGTACAAAAATTAATCAGTAAAAAAGAAGGAAGATTTGTACGGAATCATTTTTTCCACCATGGATGGTGGAAAAAATAATTCTAGAGTCTACTTGATTCAAGAAAAATGATTCTAGAGTCTACTTGATTCAAGAAAAATGATTCTAGAGTCTACTTGATTCTAAAAAAATGATTCTAGAGTCTACTTGATTCAATAAAAATGATTCTAGAGTCTATTTGATTCTAGAAAAATGATTCTAGAGTCTACTTGATTCTAGAAAAATGATTCTAGAGTCTACTTGATTCTAGAAAAATGATTCTAGAATCTACTTGATTCTAGAAAAATGATTCTAGAGTCTACTTGATTCTAGAAAAATGATTCTAGAGTCTACTTGATTCTATAAAAATGATTCTAGAGTCTACTTGATTCTAGAAAAATGATTCTAGAGTCTACTTGATTCTAGAAAAATGATTCTAGAGTCCCATGTTCCAGAGTACTGACTCTAGAACAAGGATTCTATTGATTATTGACCTCATTAAATGACAGAAGGAAGGAGCTATTGGGAAACAGCTCATCAATGACCGGGGGCTGTACAGATCCGAAGCACAGCACATTGTTGACAGGCGGAGAGTTATGTGACAATTCAGGTGATATATGTGGCCTACAATATACACTACCACATATCAATATATATATAGTGTATGAGTACATAGTACTGTACCTATATAAATATATTGCATGTATGAGGACGATGTCCCCTGCAAAATCTCAACCAGACTAGAAAACGTTCGCGTTGGTTTAGTTTTTGCTTTACCAGATAGTTTGCTGAATAAAATAGTGTACGGACCTGTTTCATTTCCCTTGTTACCGCATGATCTTCAGTTAGATGTTCACGAATACATCAAACTGTACAGTGCTCTACTGATACAGATACAGTAGAAGCTTCTATACTGAGGTTGTGTTATCAATAGACTAATAATTCGATGATTCGATATAAGAAAATGACTTTCTAGAGGTGCAGTTTTTTTCGTAGTGGAACTATATTTTTGAGATTTCCAAAAAATATTTGAAATCAAATATTTATATTCAATATATTTGAAATCTAAATTCTTGCTTTAACTTTACTTATAACATACTGTCCAGGTACCGAAATATTGTCTGACAAGAAGACTGTTAAAATGATGACGATGATAACAATAGGCCTAATAAAAACGAATTACCCGATAGAGGAGAGTAAACACTTTGACGAGGAAAAGAATGGAGGGTGATGGCGAGAGAAGGATGTAGAATGAAGAAGACGAAGAACTAGTGGAAGCTGTTTAAAGAAGAAGAACAAAAACAACAATAAGGAAAAGAAGGAGAAGAAGAATAGGAGGAGGAGAAGGAGGAGGAAGAGGAGGAGGAGGAGAAGAAGGAGAGGAGGAGGAGGAGGAGGAAGAGGAGGAGGAGAAGAAGGAGAGGAGGAAGAGAGGAAGAGGAGGAGGAGGAGGAGGAGGAGGAGGAAATGGGGGGAGGAGGAGGAGGAGGAGGAAGAGGAAGAGTAGGAGAAGAAGAAAAGAAAGAGGAAGAAGAAAAAGAAAATGGAGAAGAAGACGAAGAAGAAGAAGGAGAAGAAGGGAAAGGAAAATGGAAAGAAGGATAAGACCATTTGCCTCAAAACTTCTAAATTTCCTTTTTGGAAGGAAATCTACCATATAAGACAGTTTAATATTATTTAGGATTTGAAAAATGATTTTTCCCACAGTGATCTGAAAAAGTGCCTATTTTTGAACTAACTGTAGCACGCAAAATAGTCTATTCCTGCACCAGTGCGGGAAAGTAAATTACAGTGCGGGAAAGTACTTTTCCGCACTCCAGATTTGAAACCTAACAACACAAAATAGTGAGCATGTAATACGCAAGTTCCCTATTCTGCATTCAATAATAGGTTGGCTACTCTGCTTCAGCTACGAAATACAGTCAGCTGTGGTTGTTGAAATCGATTTGATTCGAAAATAGGTTATGTGAGGAATTGTCAGGTTATGTATGTCCTGTTTTGTTCTGTTTGAATAACTTTATATGTTATTGTAGGAAAAATGTTATGTGTAATACGAGCACAAAGTATTGTTTCTGCACTTAAGAAACTTTTTTCACTCGCCTTCGGCTCATGAAAGAAACTGTTCCTCTTGATGCAGAAAAGCGCTATTTTGCACTCTAGTTACACAAATAGCTATTGTCGCACTGGAATTTACTTTCCCGCACTGGTGCAGGAATAGACTATTTCGCATGCTACAGTTAGTGCAAAAATAGGCACTTTTTCGGCACTCGAGAAACTTTTTTGTGAAAAACTCATGGAAAAAACTGATTCTCTCGGTGCAGAAATCTTCCACTTTTCGCTCTAGTTACACTAATTTCTATTTTAGGATGAGTTAACATAAAACTAAGTGGTAGTCTTCATTTTGTATACATGACGATTTCAGAAGAGGTCATGAAATCACTGAAGAGTAAGAATAAAATAAGAAGCACAACAGACAATAGTAGAAGGAGAAAAAGGAAAGAAGAGCATAAAAAGAAGAAGAATAAGATTAAGAAGAATCAGAATAAGAGAAAGAAAGTAGATGAAGAACCTTAGCAGCTCGTCAGCCTACGGACTGAGGCAATCTGGGCAGAGGGCAGAGGCCTATACTACGGTGGATGGATAGATAGATAGATGATCATCATCACGGGGTGCTCAATAGAAACAAGGAAGCCGCCTTGCGTGGGTGGTGTGTAGCACCGTACCCCTTCACCCCCCCCACCGCAGTGGCCCCAGGGCCCCCATAAAACACAGCGGCTCTCGGTTGGCCTGCAATCATTACGAAATAATATATACACCCATCCGAATAACTTGCTCCTGCCAAGATAAACAGCTAGCAATGCAGTAATAGGCTTGCTGTTGCTATAACCAGCCAGTTCGACTGACTATTGCACGTCTATCGCTTAGCCATCTTCGCTATTCTTCTTTTACCTTCACCTTCTTCTCCTTCCTCTTTTTTCCTTCTTCGTGTTCTTTCTCTTCGACTTCTTCTTCTTGTTCTTGTTCTTCTCCTTCTTCGTTTTCTCCACCAACTTCTACCTCACCTCCTTCTCCACCTCTTCCTCCTCCTCCAACTCCTCCTCCTCCTTTTCCTTCTTCTCCTCCTCCTCCTCCTCCTCATCATCATCATCATCATCATCCTACTCCTCCTCCTTCTCCTCCTCCTCCCACTCCTCCTTCTCCTACTCCTCCTCCTTCTTCTCCTCCTCCTCCTCTTCCTTCTCATCATCATCATCATTATCCACCTCCTCCTACTACTCCTCCTCCTTCTTCTCCTTCTCCTCCTCGTCCTCCTCCTCCTACTCCTCCTCCTCCTTCTTCTCCTTCTCCTTCTCCTCCTCCTCCTCCTCCTCCTCCTCATCCTCATCATCATCATCCATACCTTCTCCTACTAGTCCTCCTCCTTCTCCATCTGTTTATTCTCCTTCTTCTTGTTTTTCGTCTTCTTAAATCGTCCTCATCATCATCCTGATATTTCTCTTTGAACTTATTCAGACTATTTTGTCTAATTTATTTTCCATTTCTCTCCTACTAACTTCTACGCTCTCACTCTCTTTATTCGTTGTTGTTGTTGTTGTCGTCAGGGATTGGAAAACCCAAAAAGGAGATTCAAATTTTGCAGAACATCTCATTAATAATAGGCACAAGTTCAAGGCTGAAGAAAATGTTGAATTTCTGCATTTGATTGGCAAAGGCAGACAATTGGACATTTTGGAAGCTTTGGAGATATCTAGGTTGGTAAGAAACGTTTCCAATACTAGTTGACCAAGTTTATTTTAACCAATTCAATACAACTAACTTGGTTTCGTCATAATTCCAGCTTACTTTTAAAAACAGTTCTTGCGTTCTGCATCAGTTGACCTTGACTACATTTCAGATGCTTCTATTTTTTAGTTTTAATTTGATTAAAGCCTTATTACGTATTTTTCTTCTTTGTTGCTTTCTTGATGTTCACAGTGTTCAGTTATTGATTTGACTCGTAGTTTTGCTTGGTACTCCACCCACCAGGGGGCGTGACTTGACAGCCAATCACAACATCTGATGAAGGTCAGCCTCTTTCCCGCTTAGCCAATAGTATCATTCCATGTTCAGTATATATTAAGCTTCTCTGTACTTTAGTTTTAATTTGATTGAGATTGATAATGGTGTAACAATCAAAACGGATTGGCCGCAGCCGAGTGGGTTAAGTGGGTTTGCTAGCCCAAAGGTCCCGGGTTCGATCCCAGTTCTGACCATAGGCGTAAATTCAGGATTTCATTGGGGTGGCGAGAATTCCCGGGTGTGGGGGGGGGGGTATGGAATAGTTTAGTTTTAAAACTGTACATTTCAGCCTTTTTAGAGACGTTTTCAACTACAAACTTATTGTTGATTCACAATTTTTACTTTAAAACCTGAGCCTTAAAGCCCATTTTCGTTAGAGATGAGGCAATAATTTAAGACTTTTCAAAAAGTTTTAACTCAAAAACACATATCCTATGTTTATTGACATGTTTTAAAAATATACACTAAAAGAATCATAGGTACTAACATATGAACATTTGACTAACTATTGTCTTTAAATAGTTGAATAGTACACATATTAAATCACTTGAGGTTAAAAAAGCACTTAAAACTCTTTGTTTAATATTCACTTAAAATCTACTAGTTTTTTTACTTGAAATGAAGCCTTCGATTTTCTTTTAAGTCAAATTCGGTTATAACTTTGTTGATGTCCACCACCACATCCCGCTCAATTGCCAGAAGGGCCAGAGATGACAACCTTTCTTGACCGGTGGTATTTCTACAGTAAGTCTTCAGTCGTCTTAGGCAGGAGAAATTCCGCTCACAGGATGCTGAACTTGTTGGTATAGTAAGTAGAAGTCTAAATAAGTAGAACACCATAGGAAGAGCTTCTTTTAAGTTTCTCTCCAAAAACTCGGTTACTCTTTCATCAAAGGACTTTTGCTTCATGGGTTTCATGCTGTAAAAACATTGCAGTTCAGCTAAAACTTGGTCTTTTGGCATGTTGTAAAACTTGCAGACTTCACTGGCGCTAGGCTCATTCAGCTCATTTGCACTAAGGATACTTGACAGGTGATGAAGGATTGTCAAGTCATTTTCTGCAAAGCGGTTTCTAAGCTCTGAAATAAGAATATCTACTACAGGATAAACAACTGTAACTCTATAGTACTGTTCAACTGAGTTAAATGAGTTTTTGGGGCCACCAGCACCACCTAACTTTTGAGGAACTCTACTGATCCTTGGGAGAGATGCGGGCTTTAAATCACAGTTTTCTGCTAATTTACTGCAATGATCCCACAGTTGCTGAAAAAAAGAGTCACTTCTAAAATATGTTAACACTTCGATTGTACTCTTAGCGACTTCACTTACAGTTGCATAGTTGATTTTGCTAGACTGCAGAGTCTTAGACAGAATGTCACATTGAGTAAGTACTCTCATAAGAAAAAAAAGACAAAATACAAAATGAAAGTCTTCAATTCTGTTAAGAAGAGAATTGGCTTCACCACCAACTGAAGGGTCATCTTGAGCAATTTCTTGTAAGGCTGTGATGGTTTCATCAAAGTTATCAAGTAAAGATCTAACTGCTTCTACTCTACAGTACCATCTGGTGTCACTCAGAGACTTCAGTGTTGTAGTTCCCCCAAAGAAAGAACGAGAACTTTTTTGAATTTTCTCAAAAATAGCATGACGTTTAAACGACCGTTCAATAAAGTTATATAGGCTCTGAAGGTCAAAAAATATATTCCTAATGGCAGGAACAGCTGTACAGCAGCTCACTATGCATAGATTTAACACATGAGCATAGCAATGTATATACATAGCCATTGTGTTTTCTTTCTGCAATCTTGAAGCCACCCCCTTATACGGTCCTCTCATACTAGATGCACCATCGTAGCATTGTGCACGAAGATTATTTATGTCAAGATCTAATGATGTGAGAACTGACTTCAAAAGATTTGCCAGAGATTCACCGTCAGTTTTGTCAGTTCTATAAAATCCAACAAATGCTTCATGAATGTTTAGATCGTCATCAACATATCTGAGTACTATAGCCACTTGCTCATGCTTTGCAATATCTTGAGTTTCGTCAGCAATTATAGCAAAAATTTGACTTTTTTTCACTTCGCAAGATATTTTATGTTTAATTTGATCACCAATAATGGACAATAACTGATTCTGGAATCTTGGAGCAACATACTGAAAATTCTTTTCCCGTTGAGTATAAAGGCGCTTGATAACATCACTGTCGTGAGAACGAAGTTCCATCAGCTCTAGAAAATTTCCTTTATTTTTAGAGTCTCCAGTTTCGGCATGACCCCTTAATGCGATACCTTGCTTACCGCAAAATATTAATGACTCACACACTGAGTGAAGGTATACTCTATTTTCTTTAACATCTTTAGAAAAAAAACAATTAACTTTTTCCATAACAGTGCCACTTTGCTGAGACTGTTTAAAAGAAGACAATTTTACAGTATTATTCACATGTACTTGTGATTGGTTGTGATTATCAAAGGTACGATTTGCTTTTTTCCATTTACAAAAGCCATTCACAGTGAAAGCATCATCCGATTTATTCATCACTCCTTGATAAAAAGCTCTACAAATAAAACAGTAGGCCTTGTCTTTTGAAGGGCTGTATTCCAGCCATGGATACATTTTATACCACTCGGGCCGAAATTTACGCCCGTCTGTTACTGGAAAATTCAAAATAGGTTGAAATGGGCCCTCATTAATGTGATTCTTTGCTAGCAATGTATCATTACATGGATCACGTGCATATGTAGGAAGTGTGGTAGTGGTGCTACTAATTTTAGGGTCTGGCTTTTGAACGTCTTTTGGAGCAGTAGGAGGGGGACAACATTCTTCTGGGGTGGAAAGCTCTTCCGCGAAGGATGTTGAAGGTTGGGCAATATTGGAAACATCTGATGCCTGATTATCCTCATCTTGACGAGGTTTTTTGTTTATATGCCCAAAAAATTTAAGTAGTGAACTTTGCCCTTTTTGTTGAGCCTGAAAAGAAAGAAACGATTATAACAAAACAGTGGGATAAAAAATTGAATCCCTCCCTATTAGGCCTAGTAGTCTATAGAGGGGATAGGGAGAGGCGGCATTTATTTACGGTTTGACCCAGATGGTAAAAAAGCAAAACAAACGGTACCAAAAATAATATTATATAATATTTTTGTATTTGTTGTGTGGTTTTAGTAACATTACCTACCTAAATTCTAAATTTTATGTTTATAAACCACAAAACAGACATACGGGAGGTGTCTAATTAACCACTATTATTGACGCCACAAATGGTGAAAATTTTATCAAAATCGTTATAGACGTTTTTTTACAAAACATTTAAACCCGTATTTTAGGGGTTTTCGGGCCAAAAAGGGTTGTTTTAATCTAGGAAATCTAGGTTAGGTTTTTCAGAGTGAGAACAACGTTATTAATTATTGTAGCGAAGATGTTTAATACATTATTATATAATCAAATGAACTTACCTTCATGATGTCGTAGATGGCATTAAAACATCTTTCTTAAAACATAAACTGATAAACATCAAACACGACACGATAGATACGGTACTGAAAACAATTAGATCTTGGGATACTTGACAATCATAACAAACAAACCAGCCACAACCGCGTGTTTGGCTCAGTGTTGCCAGGTGAAACAAGTGAAAATTCCCACCCGGCCCCCGGTAACTTAAAATTCCCACTTTTGATTAAAAGTAAAAATGACAGAATCTAGATGATAACATTTTTATTTAAAACTATTATACTGTCAAATGGAGAATAGTTATTAAGTTATACGAATATATTTACGGTTTGATTCTTTAATTAGGTACAACAGGTAGTATTTTTTAATATATTGGGGTGGCAACTGCCACCCCGTGCCACCCCCGATTTACGCCTATGGTTCTGACCGAAAGATTTTTCCTCGGGCCACTCCCGTGTTTCGGAGGACACATTAAGCTGTCAGTCCCGGCTGCCTAAAAACAGTCGTTAAGTCAAGTCAGAGGCCCTGAACTTATTCAGGTGCGACCTGATAACTCTGACACCAGACCTGAGCCAGCCAGGTCACACGATATTATTATTTATTTTTTAACAGCCAAAACTAGTTTCTCAAAGTTTTAATAAATGTGGTTGTGACAATTTCGTCTTATTATTCATTATGGATACCTTCCACAATATCTCCTTCGCCACTTCAAAGAAAGTTAATTTTTGTGTTATTATGATCGAATTTGTTGTTTTTGTATAGTGATGATAATATTATCGTTTTCCAGGTCTGTTTGAGCTCTAGTTCATCCGAAGAACCGGCGGAGAAAGGGATTGTTGAAGTGACTAGAGGCTCTCCACTTTCCAACTTCGTCCATTTTTCACTCGAACAACTTGATCCTAATGAATTCTTTCCACCCGAGATCGATCGGCCAGATTTGATGATGTTTCCAGTTCTTCAGAAAGACAGTCTCAACCAGAATAGACATCATTTGATCCAATTAAAACGAAGAAGCTCCTGCTCTGCCAATTATTACCATGGACCGGCTACACAACGCCATACATTCTTCAACAACGTAAAAAACTCCCATTCAATGGATATGTGAGTCTTCCGACACATAATTATTGTCTTTGAGTGGTCAGTTGGCAGGTTTCCCTGGAGAAATTCATGAACAGGTTTGTTTTAAAAAACGGTTTCCTTCGTAAGATTGAAGGCTGAAAACCAAAGTAATTGGCCAACTTTAGAGGAGAACGAAACTGACCTCATCATTTACAACATTAGAAGCTTGAATCTGCAGAATCATGATCGAAAAAGTTATTGTTTCCTCGAAGTGAATAAATGTATTCAATTTGGATAATAAAATGTGTCGTATTGGAATGAATTTGAAATTGGAATTTCTTTACAAAATTGAAGCTTTTTGGATAACAATTGTCTAGCCAATACGAAGATAGGCCTACTTCTGCGTCAGGGTGCTTGCACAGTCGCAAAAACAAACGCTGCATATTCCAGCAAAGCAGAAGCAAACACATGCTGTGGTATGGTGGTATTGGTATTCAATCTGTACCATCCACAGCATGTTGTGTTGGATTTCGCGATGATGATTATCATAATATCATCATCGAGTTTTGGGTGTTCTACTATGGCAGCTCCATTAATGATATTGAGCCTCGGTCTACAACTCACAGATTGGACAGGGTCAGAATACACTACAATTGATGCATCTTTACAAATATATATACCAAAAGTATATATTGTAGTGTATTCCGGCCCTGTTCGCTGTCCATTTAGGCCCTAATTTCATTATCAAATACTGTAATTTAATTTTCCAGCATAATATTCTTAATTTTTTGTGAATAAGAAACAACTGATTTTTTATTTTTGTATGAAAATGAGGAATAAAGAACGTTTAAATATCAGTTCTCCACTTGTTTCATTCTATTTTCAAATTGATCAATCTCTACAAATTTATCCAATTTATCCATTTAAACAAATAAGCACAGTGAGGAGTCTTGTATAAATAACTTGTCAAAAATTATTATCAATACCCAAATATCGCTTTACAGTTATTTTTATAAACAGTTAAGCACAATGAAGATTATGAAATTCAATTCATTTATTAACACACACATCCTAAAAAACAAACATAACAATACGATAATAAATACCACATATGTATAATAAATGAAATGAAAAAAATATTTAATAGGCGTAATAAGACTATAAATTCTTTTCTACCAAAATACTGTAGCCTATAAGTAACTTATCAGAAATGTTTGGTAAAGAATCCTTGACTTTATCAAGTTTGAATAAAAACTCCCATCTTTCAAAATAAGGAAGTGATATTACAATATTATGTGTCGTAAAACGCCTGTAACACGCTTTTTATGCTAGTAATCACGTTATTAGTTTGATTATAGACACGGCGCGGCTAAATGACGGATGTCCAGTTCATATCACATCGAATTCGGCCGATTCACAATTCGCTACCGTTCATCACATTATCAGAGTGCGCCACTGTTACGTTATCAGTCAGGAGCGGACAAGAAGACAGCGGCAAGGTGTGAAGCAACCTGTGGTCATGGTGTGACATCATCAAAGCATGCAGTTTGGGGCCTGAAACTAGCTCGGTCTTGTTAGCCAATTCTGATTTGTTTCGCTGCATATTTTCATCACAATCGCTTTTGCTCTGTCCCTTCTCTGGCATTGTGTACATTTTTCCCCGGCACTATCACAATTTTTGACCCCATTAGTGATCTGAAAACTGTCAAATCAATTTGTTTCAAAACTATTAAAATCAATTATTGTTGAAATAGATTGTTGAAAATGATTATTCTCAAAATCAATTTGTTTCAAAATGTATAATTAAATCAATTAATTCTCATTTGGATAATGAATTTGTTTATAGGAAAGTGATAGGGGAAGTGATTTATAGGAAAGTGATGTTTAGGGATAGCCGCGAGCCGTATCAGGTATCTGTTCAATCAGATAAGATAAGATAAGATACAGATAAAATTACTTTATTTACGTAAATTTACAAAATATAATTGTGGCTGATTAAAGAGCATATTATTAACAACACAATAGATTGTATATGAGAAAGATTTTGGATATTAAATAAATAAATAAATAAATAATCATTTTATTTGTTATTGAGCTTTAGCTCATACAAATGAGTTGCATATCTATAGTTGCATACAGTAATAACAAACATAAAATATAGGAATCATCACCACATAACAATATAAATCGACAATGGATATAATAATAATATAATAAATGATATTCAATATAGGACATAAATATATCAGGAAATTAATATTATGATTGCTTTAACTGTAGGAGATCAGCCTGTTGTTTCCAAAATGTAAGTACGTAAGTTCAAAGCGTTTACCATAAATTTGTATACATCTTTCATTTTATTCACAGAAGCATTAGAAAGAAGAACCATAACCCTATCATTATGACTAACTATGTTATTAATATACTTTGATAAGAATTGTTGTCTCAAATCAGAATACATAGGACACCTGACTAGAATGTGTGTTGGTGTTTCCTCCTCTCTGATATTGCAAGTTTGATATAGGAGTTTTGGAATGCAGTTAAGTTTTATAGAAGAAAACCGATAATTTCAAACTGTATAAGTCCTGAAGTGTGGGTCGACTTCCTGCTCAATAAATATACTTCTCAGTCTGTTCCACCACCCATATTTCTAGATGTATCCCACCCTACACTCGATAGGGAAATAGATATAATAGAAGATTTTGGATATTAACAATGCGATTTAATGCGTAGGATTTACGTAATAAGGGCGAAGTCTGGACGAAGTCTTCGTCCATTCAAACTTAACCTTGATAACTTCGAACTGCGAGACTATATAATTAGTAGTAATAGAATAAAATTTATAAACAAATTGAAAAAAAAATAGAAAAGATTGAACATAATTGAAATTGTGTTTTTTTTTAAATATTTTCTGAACAATACAGATGGGATATTATTTACAAAATGAAAGATGAAGGTTGCCATGCATGTGCTCTATGGTTGAAAAGATGCAGTCATTCTCTCCAAAAGATACCTCTTCAATGACGAGCTGAAGCCCGCTCGACTCTCAATGCACCAAATGAAAATTACAACAAGAACAAGAACAAGAACAAGATTCCAAGCCCGACAAGCACTTACAACAAATGATTTGGTATATATTGTAGTACCTAAGCGTATTATCCCCGGTTCTAGCATGGGAAACATTATTCTGTCTGCCTTCAGAAACAAATTTTAAATCGGTTTTAAAGTAATTCGGTTTGCCATATTTGAGGATTTCTTTGACAAGTTTGTTTATTCTGAATAGTCTCTGATCCGGGAGTTTGAGAGTTGAACTTGCAATGTGGGATTGAGTAATTCGTACATGACATTTAAGAGAGAGATAAGATGCGTTCTCATAGGTCCTGTTCGTAACGGTGACAGATTAGATTGGCCAGCAAAAACGATACTGTTCTCTGCTGTAAAATCACTTCCCGGTGGTTCGGAACCCATCTAAAACTGTAGGTCCAACTCATCAATCACCATCATCCAACTCATTACTCACGCACAGGTCTTAGACCTATGTGGGCTTCATCCTCAAAAAAAAAGAAAAGAAAACTCTGAAACATTGAAAACACCATGGAACTGATCGATCAATTTGTTTCAACTTGGAAATAAATTAAAATAAATTGTATTCAAAGTGAATATACTGAGAAAATTGAAGACTTAACTTCGCCATCACAAAAAATGTTGAATCAATTTATTCAAATTGGGGAATCTGGATAAAAAGATTGCAAGATGATACACATTATGGTTACTTGTTTCAAGAAGCCTCTTTCAAAAACCGCGTTCATCTCCGAACTGTGTGACAGCTCTCTACAGTTCTAAGACACTGAAATTAGGAACGAGCACACGTCCTTAAATGGACACTATTTACTTTAACCCGCTAAAAATTCACTAAATTTTGTTTTAGATCTTGTATTCGATCGAATAGATTGAGATTACGTAAGGGCCAAAAGTAAGTGTGAGCGAGAGTGTGAAATAGGCGAGCGATCTAAAAACAATGAGCAGAACTGTGATGTAGCTGATGTTGTAGTTCGACCTGCTCTCTAAAAAGTGGGTCCGGCTCGATGACAGGCGTGCTTGTTTGCGGCTGCACACTACCACTAAACCCTACCGGGCTTTGTAAATTTTAATAAGCCTGGCTATTATCACTCGCAGCTATATTGCAGACGTTGAACTAGCGCTAGGCGGAGCGGATCGGAGCAGCCGGCAGCATATAACCTATAGAAATTTATTGTTTATGGTTATTGGAGTTGTGGCATGGTATACGAGCCCGACACGGGTCTGTTGTAGGAGTTGCCCTTGCCCAGTGATACACCCTAGCTAGAGTGCCACTCACCAACACCTCTCAGCTCACCTCTCACTTTCTCTCGGCCCTCTGACAAATGGAAGGCGAACGCAACGGCAAAAAACGCTATCAGAAGCTCTCTTGCCGCCTAGCTGATTCTCGAGAATGCCGCCGGATTATTGCTGGATATCTGGCTGCCACCTAACAAACGATTAGACAATTGGGTCAACGAATTAAACGAGCAAATCGGAAGGTTATAAACGAACCAACCAACGCTCAATGCACGATCAAGATTGTCAAATTGACTGCCGCTGAAAAATGATTCCTGTGTCAATATACGTGAAATACGACAATGGGTTTGGGGACTGTAGTTTATGCAGTAAGGGGAATTAAAGCTGATTTTCAACTCTTAATATTTCATCAACATTGGATTATCATTAAGGTTTTTTTATTTTTTTGAGTATGAAGCCCACTTAGGTCCTGTGCGTGAGTAATGAGTTGGATGATGGTGATTGATGAGTTGGACCTACAGTTTTTGGTGGGCTCCGAACCACCGGGAAGTGATTTTACAGCAGAGAACAGTGTGAGAACTCTTCCTTCTGGTTTTTCCAAAAGTCATCATCTCTGAAAATAGTCTCAATTATGATGCCGGAAAGTGATTTTTCAGCAGAGAACAGAGTCTTTCTTGCTGGCCAATCTAATCGGTCACCTTTACAAACAGGACCCAGTAAAACGCAGCTTATCTCTATCTGATTGAACCTGCTACGGCTCACGGCTATCACTTCCTACAAAGACTACATCAGACTGTACACCAGGTCTTCTTTGGTATGAGAGCGATGATTAAATAAAAAAAATTAAACAAAATGATTCTTGTGTCAATACAGTAACGAAGAGTTTAGTTATGCAGTTTAGCGGTGAGGGGAATTAGAGCTGATTTTCAACTCTTAATATTTCATCAACTTTAGATTATCATTACGGTTATTTAGACTACATCAGACTGTACACCAGGTCTTCTTTGGTATGAGAGGGATTATGAGTGCAAAAAAATTTAAAAAATTATTCTTGTGTCGATACATAAAATACAGCAAAAAAAAACAAGGATACAGCAAGAAGACCTGGTGCACAGTCTGATGTAGTCAAAATAATCTTAATGATAGTCCATAATTGATTTTATTGTTAATAGTTGAAAATCAGTTTTAATTCCCCTTGAGTTTGGTTATTCAGTTTAGCGGTGAAGGGAGTTAAAGCTGATTCTTAAATCTTAATATTTCATGAACTTTAGATTATCATGAAGGTTATTTGGACTGTATCAAGTTTTCTTTCGTATAAGAGGGATTATTGACTGCAAAAAGTGGAAAAAATGGATCTTTTGTATAGTAATAAGTCATAGTAATAGTCATAAGTATAGCCTTGTACAGCAGGGAGTTTGTAAGGAATGTAGTTTATGCAGTGAAAGGGGAATTAAAGCTGATATTCAGCTCTCAATATTTCAGAAACTTTGGATTATCATGAAGATTATTTGAACTACACGATAGGCTTTCTTTAGTATGAGAGGAGGATGTAACTTTCACAGAAGCATAAAAAATCTAATATTCTAACATGCGGTAAGGAATGAGGACTTGGCATTGTTTCGATTTTTAAACGAAGCTCTATCACTTGAATGTGGCTAAATTATGAATATTTTACTTTAGGTACGTTTCAAAGTATGGGTAAAAATACAAAATACTTTCTACAATGCTTATAGCTTGCTTATGACATACTTGAATAATATACTATAATATAATACAATAATTATAATAGTACTATAATAATTATAATAATTAATAACAATCGTAGATGAGAACCAATCGTCTCTCCAGGATAGAAATTCTGGCTCTGGAACTAAAATTTGGTCGAATCCCTCAGTTTAAATTGATGCAAGTTCAAATTAATTACAAATGTTATATACTTATTATTTAAGTTGAAATGTATATCTGTGTATTTATTGTATTTTTCAAGTGGAGAATAAAATTGATTGGTTGAGGTAATTGATTTTATATATTTATAGTATTGTTCCTCGTTGACTGGACAGGACCACCTTTTTACTAAATTGTCGTATTTGCAGGGTTTCTTTACACTAAAATTTTGAGCTACACTTTTCAATAACTTTTACCTACTACAATAACTCTTAAGAGCTGATCAATTCGCAATATTTGAAATTTTATTGTAAATTGAAGGTCAAAAACGATTTGTAAATCAATAAATTTCAATAATGGCCTCATAAAATAGCCTACTGTGATAAATTTATAGGTATTATACTGCTAGATCTTTCTAAATACAATCCTATTGAATTCCTGGATTTCTTGTTCCATGACGAACTGCGTTGTTAATATTAACTTTTCAAGTGAACTAAACGACTCGCAGTCAAATTTTATTAAAAATAAGTAGTATTTCACTTACTTTGTAGGCCAAACGTAGGATGCCTTGAAGATGGGCTTCAACAACTCGAAAACGTTTGGCCTACAAAGTAAGTGAAATACTACTTATTTTTAATAAATTTTGACTGCGAGTCGTTTAATTCATTTGAAAAGATAATCCTATTGAGGTGGAATTTCTTTTTTGTTATTTTCATTCAAAAAGTAGAAATTGTGATGAGATAGATACTGATATAGTAATTTAATGAATATAGTAATACAGTAAATTTGAACAAGTATCAATGACTGGCTCGAAACTTACTGAAATTTTCTAGCAAGTCAAAGATCAAAATAATTATTCAAGTATGTCATTATAAGCAAGCTATACGCATTGTAGAAAGTATTTTGTATTTTTACACGCACTTTGAAACGTACCTAACTCTCAGACTAAACTCGCAATGTTTTGAAAAAAAGATGATACAATCACAAGCATGAATCATTCCTGTCGCCACTATTTAACAGCTGAGATCCATTTCGATGATAAATTATTTCAATTTAGGAATTTTCGGAGGAAGGACAACTTTCTAGAATCTAGATGCTTGCGGGAATTAATTGACTTTTTTCTTGCAACTCTACACACAAGAGAGAGTCTGACCGTGTAGTAGGAGAAGCAACAGTTGCTGAAATCTAATCAGTTGACCGTCGGTTAAGAAATGAATAACGAATGCTTCAAATTGGTTTCTAAAATCCATCCGTATAATTAGATATCACTGAAAAGGGAATATAACTCTTCCCACATTAGTCTACCTCGAGCGGCTAGGTCTTTTGATTTCTTAAATTTATTACCTCGAATATAATTAATTGTACTGTTGATCTGCTATCAATGCCACGTCGGATCGCTTCATTCATTGTTACGTGCTTCTAGAACTAAACAGAAAAGAGTCCCTGTCCTGATCCTATTCAACTCTATATTTTTCAACCACTATACATAATATAAAGATATAACAACACACACAATGTTTTCTGCAAAGTGCAAATGCGCCCATTCAAGCGTTATCATCAATAGGATCTCGAACGTTGTCAAAATTTTAATGAAAAGAACTATCCCGAAGGAAGTGGGATCTAAACAAGCCAATTAATTAGGAACCTGTTGGACTAAAATTGATATTTTGTTTGCTGTTGTAGGAACAATCAATTAAGAAACGAAACGAGAGTGATATTTATAAATATTCATACGATATTTGCTCTGGGACATTGTAGACAACGGGGAAATTAGCGCCATGGATTTTCTACAACAGGTTTTGATGAACTCAATAGGAATAAATCGCGGGTTTTAGTTGGCTGCAAGACGGAACGTGATTCGCAGCTCAATTGGGGATCAACTGAGTTGATAGAATGCTCAGTTCCAAGCCAGTGAGCTTCAAACTTCACTTAAGATTCAACTCAAACCTCACTTTAAAATTAGTTGATCCCACTTTAATCCCATCTTCAGATCCCAGCACTTCAACCGAATTACTCAACTTTCATTTATCTCAATTCAACAACACTATTTCATTCAATTTAATAAAGAAAACATATATTTTCAATAAGTTAAAATTAAAGCAATATTATCATTTGCACCATTCCTTGATACTGTATCATAACAATTTCAAGCAAACTGAATTTGAAAAAAGATTCCAAATCCAAATTCCGTTTTCAAATCTTCAGACAAAATCTTCTGTTTATTTGCATCACATCAAATTTATTGCAATACTAAATACATCTATAATTTATTATGATTCTTTTTTTCTGTCAAGTGGGCAAGAATAGGACTTCCTTTTGCTTTATGTTGAATAAATAATAATATAAACTAACTATATCAATTATCAGTATGCGAATAGCTTAATTCAATCTTTCTTGATATTGGATACTTGAGAAATGTTTAGTCGGTATCATAATTTAAGATTACATAATTTTTTGGACATTTTTAATATTCTATACTCTTCTATCAGTTATCTGACGGTTAGTCCTCATCTATGATTGAATGAGTAAAATATTCATAATGTAGCCACATTGTGAGCGAACAGTGTCGACCAACTATAGGTTCCCGCCATTATCATAATGTTCGGGAAGGCGTCCACACCAAACCAACACCAAACAATGTTCGGCGACATCAGATAATTCCAGCGAACACTGTTCGCCAAGCATGTTTGGTTGGTGGAGACGCGGCTTAAGATAGCATTTTTAGGGATTCGAAATTAGTAAATTATGTTCTGAATATTTGGAAGTTTGCAAAATTGTCAGTTCCTTCAAATTCAATTTATTATTTAGAGTAAATGCAACGAACTGTACTATAATACTATATATATACTATATTACACTACTATATACTTCTAGTATAGTTCGTTGAGTCAATGTGGTTGTGACAATATTGTGTCTTATTTATTGAACAAATAAGTGTTTCTTTTCACAATCATTATCACACTTTCATGATAATATGATTTCAAAATGAGTAAATTTGAAATATTACCATAAAGTGCATGTATTGAAATTAGGCATCGACTCTAATTATTCCAAATCAGCCCTGTTATTATTCTGTATTCTAATCAAGCTATCCACTATTTTCCACGGTGAAGTTAGTTAAAAGTGTGTGACCTGCAATCCACTCATTCAGGCTGCACATTGCATGCTTCCACCACATTTGGCATACATTCAATTCGCACCAAATGAATATATTTGTGCAAGCGATGCAGCTGGTCGGATGCACTATCATGCAACTGCAACTGCATTTCAGATGCAATCTATCTGAGTCGACCACGATGCAGCTCGTGCTACGTGTTACTGGTTAGAAAAGGATTATATCATTTGTACCATATGACGCACTTCCAGAGTACACGGCAACTGTTGAATATGCTCAGTATTCCAGGACAGTTCCAGATGATTTATCTGCGAAAATGTGAAACCTTGAATAGCTAGATGCTGGGAATGTTGGAATCATAACCTTACCCAACTTATCTAGAAATATAGATGCAAGTTATAATTGCGGAATGTCATCGGCTCCATAACCTTACTCAATTTACCTCCTAGATAATTTATACAAATGAATGGTAATGTTATTAGCAGTAGATGCACGTAGAACTAGATTGGAAGTTAACCGTTTCAAAATATTCCTACTTCGAAAAAGAACTACCTTATTGAAAGAACTATTTCATTCCTGGATTTCTTGTTCCATGACGAACTGCGTTGTTAATATTAACTTTTCATGTAAAATTTAACGACTTGCAGTCAAATATTTGTTAATAATAAGTATAATAACTCACTTAATCTGGCCGAGCGCTTTCGAATCTATGAGATCCATCTATACAGACGCCTCTGAAGATGGATCTCATAGATTCGAAAAGCGCTCGGCCAGATTAAGTGAGTTATTATACTTATTATTAACAAATATTTGACTGCAAGTCGTTAAATTTCACATGAAAAGTTAACTATTTCATAATGAATCCAAGATGTACGATATATTTATTGATACACTCAAAACAAGTAGACTAGCTTTTTGTTATTAACAGTAATTTGTGTTACTAGTTGATGCTCTTCTCGAGGTTTTGCATATTGATAACGTGAACGTCTATTGTAGCATAAGCTTAGAAATACGGTACTTCTAGTTATTAAAACTCAAAAGAATTGACAAATTATCAGTTCCTAATAGAGCAAACGCAAAGTATCCGTCACAGCTTCATACCGGATGTAACGTTCTTTACAAGATAATGTAATAAATTTCAAATCCTCATTTTAATTTGATTAAATATATAAGGCGAGGAAGAAGGAGCAACAAAAATTATCAATAAGCAAAAAAAAAAAAAATTTGTAGAAGAAAGAACGGATGGAGAATATTGATTTACGAACATTGACAACATTAACATATATTTGTGCGAAAATTGAATGAATGCTGTCAGCCACAAAATCATGTCCAATAGCATTCAAAAAATCATGTCAAAATAGCCAAGAAATCATGTCTTCACCTTAATACCATTCATGAAACTTTCGCACAACTTTCTGTGACAGTTGTCAATATCTGTAAATCGAAAGTTTCCCGTATATTTGATGGAAGAAAAGTAAGATTTCGAAATTTATTACCATTTATTGATTGAGCAATTGTTAATAATTGCAATATCTTAAAATTGTTTCTAATACCAAAACTGACACTGTATTTCAATTGAATATATGATTTTCACTTACTTTTATTGGAGATACTGGAGGAATGCATTTCACTTCTGAAAAGAAGCTTCGTGAGACTCGTGAAGCTGACAAAGCTTCTTTTTAGAAGTAAAATGCATTCCTTCAGCATCTCAAATAAAAGTTTATGAGAATCATACATTTAATTGAAATGCAGTGTCAGTTTTGATGTTAGATTGTTCATCAAGTATTTCGTCTTGGAAAACATCACAGATTAAAATTATTCCACTATCATAGGAGAATTCAATCAAATATTCATTTCCAGGATAGCTTGATAATTGGTTTATTTTTCATGGTTTATCTTTAGATTACTAAAGCATTTTTTAAATGTGTGTATTCCTTTGTGATATGGAAGCACTTAAGCAGCAAGATTGATGAGTGACAAACCATCTCGGCTGCCGTCCCATAACTTTTCCACGAAACAAGTCGATACGAAAGGAACGTTAGGGTTTTTTACAGATATCGATTATCGAAATTTTCCGTGGGGAAGATAAGGGACTGCAATCAGAATCTCTTGCTTGGAATCCATTTGTGAATAATAATTCAATTCTTTTCAATTTATTCATACACTAACATGAAAACACAAAATTAATACAAAATTGAAGTTTGACAAAGACATAAAAACAAGACTACAATATTAAAAAAAAAAAAAAATGGCTCTGAGGTGGGTGCGCTAGAGGGTGGAAAGAGGAGGAGAATACCCAACCAACTATGGTTTCCCATTTACAGTAGAAACAATTAGTCTGGGTGCACGGCCGTTTGGTAGTCAGCCATGGCGAGGGGAGTGTTTATCGCTCATTTCTAAAAACATGTGGCCCGTGCGACGCTGCAGATGTCTTCAAGGTCAACTAGTCAACTTCTAACAGGACGGCTAGTAGTGAAACCAGAGCCACGCGCCCAGACTAATTGTTTCTACTGTACTAGGCGGTGTAACATATTATTAATCCTTGTGATACTCATCCCATGACGTCATAGCTGATATGACGTTTCATAGCTGATATGACGTCACACAATTAATCATTCCCAGCCAAGATATTCTTCCCAGACATCACAGCACATGCTGCTAACCAAAAGTTATCGTATTTTGACCCTTTTGCGCTTTCTCTTCCACTTTCTCACACACACTCGCTCGCTCACTCATTCCTTACTAATCTCTATCTTTTCATTCGTCTCTGTCATCATCCTTCTGACTACTCTTCCTTTCTCATTTCCCCATCTTGTTTATGGGCTTCTCTTCGCCTGGACCGATTATTATGGAATGTTACATGAATGACTCGACCCTTCTCTATAGACAAGCGATAATAATTCTCACACATTATTTTTCACGATATTTTGTTGGATATTTATGATATGAACCGGGTTTTATCCAAGCGTTAATAACTTAATAGTGAATTAAACCCTTATGATATTGCAATCTATTTTGCAAGTTTAATTATTCAGTTATATTATTAGGCCAAATGAAAATGTTACTATTCCATGAATCTGTGAAGCTTCGGTTTCCTAGAATGCGGATTTGATCTAGGTGGACAGCGAAAAAGGCTACATACACTACAATTTATAAAGTCAATTTGCTTTCAAAATATAGTTTATAATGATATGATATTATAATATTCTGGATTTCTTGTTCCATGACGAACTGCGTTGTTAATATTAACTTCTCATGTGAAATTTAACGACTTGCAGTCAAATATTTGTTAAGAATAAGTATAACTCACTTAATCTGTAGGCCGAGCGCTTTCGAATCTATGAGATCTAGATCTCAGATCATAGATTCGAAAGCGCTCGGCCTACAGATTAAGTGAGTTATACTTATTCTTAACAAATATTTGACTGCAAGTCGTTAAATTTCACATGAGAAGTTAATTATAATATTATCGATTAATTATATAAAACCTATTATCTTTTATATATTTATCAGCCTGTAATTCAACAGCATTGGGTCATATGATATGTAGATAGGCTAATAGCTTTGTAACCAAAAAATAGTTCAGTTTAGTTGTGTGTAAAAACACGATGCATTGAGACATGCATAAAATAAATTCATTGGAATTTTTTTTTATCATATTCATGTAACCTTCTTTTTTAATACTGATTCTACTACTGAAATGGCTCATGTTCCAAGTGAATAATGAGAGAAGTTTGCTAAAACTGTTTACTTATGATTGAATTGCAAACTCTGTCATCGCAAAACATTACATAGACCTACAAGATAAAGATGGAGAAATTTTTTCCTAAAGTTGGGTTCAAACATATTTCATCACTTAACAATCAATTTGAGGTAATTTTATCATTTGAACTTTTTTTAAAGGCGCCAATGATGAGCTGTTTAGCTAGAAACGTGCCCATGATTGGAATGGGACATGCTTCTTATTAGTACTGAATATACAATATACAAGAAATGTTCATGAATTCTTGTAAAATTTTTCCATAGTATGTTTTCCCATTACAGAATTAAAAACATTTTGTGGTTACATGACTCATGACTATTTGAATGTTTGTGGCAGTCTATCCTGAGGCGTGGCTTGTTTGCATAGAAATTATGTTTAATATTACTAATTACTATATGTTTGAAGATGGGACGTGAATTAAACACATGACAGAAATGTAACCCTTCATTTAGGGAAAAGTTAATTTTACTTTTAAAAATGCCCAAAATCTTTTCCACTCAAACCACCTCATTTTCAGCACATCTCACTCCAAAGGGAATGGGTTTTATTTGGGATAGCACTTTTGACTCAATTTTCATAACAAAATCGATATCTGAAGATGAAAATGAAAATGCAACGTTAAAAAGTTGCAAATTTTTCACATCCCTCAGAAGTCACCCCTTCTGAAGCGATTCCAGCATTCGCCCATGTTCAATATTAACCTCCAACTATGAGAAGCCTAAATTTCTCATAAAAACAAAATTTTTAAATATCATTTTCTTAACATGCGTTCCTTCATACACTCCTCTTATTTCCTATCACAAGAAAGAACATTTTCCCTGAATTAATTTTTTTTTTTAATTATTTTTTGTTAAATCACCCCCACCCCTAAACAAGCAATATGTCAAAATCACAAAACAATTTTAAACACCATTCCACCCAGCCCAAAGAGTGCTACAAATTAAAAAAAGTAATTTTTTCAATATAGTATCTCAAAATTAAAAATTTGCACATTATTGACCCTAAAACTCTTCCGTTCAGATTTCCAAAAAAATTTTCAAGGTTAAAACACCTCTAAAATCTACTTAATTTTTGGCTGTAACTTTGGCAAAACCTGAAAGTGTCATTTAAAATTTCTCTCGAGGAAACCGATTTTATCTTTTTATTATAAGTAGTTTTCGAGTTGCTGTTATTCAACAACTGTCAAAACCCGTATAATTTCATGTAAGCTCAAACAAATCTTCCAAAAAACGTAGATTGGTACCTTTTGAATACCACCTTAACCTTACCTTTTGAATTTTGTTTGTGAGACTCCAGACTATCAGAAACGTCATCTAGTCGCCCAACAATGCAATGGGAAAATGACTAATTTTTAATTTCATGCAATTATTATTTAACAATTTATTTATTAACATTCAAATGGCTCTAACTAGGGGAATTTTGTGCAATAAAGTGTGTAAAACATCATGCTCTTTGAATCCTGCTATAATTCTCCCTCACTCCTCATTTACATACTTTTGACAGAGCTGATCAAAAATCTGGAATTCTTTTTATTAAAATTTACCAGTTATTAAGAGATTTAACTCAGGAACTATATGTGGAATAGAGTATAGTACACAGTTACCAGGACCCGACCAATTTATTAGAAATACTAATAATAACAATTATTATCAGTAGGCATATTATGTACTATTTAAGTGCTTTGATTTCTATAAATATCATATTATGCAATTCGCAAAAAATGCACATTGGCAGTTTTGAAAAAGAGTCTCGGTTCTTCTTCTTGTTTAGCAGATCTCATATTTTCTCTCAGTATTTTTTAATATTTTTTCAATTCGCTGATTCAAAATAATATAAAAAGAGTCAAATCACGAATGTAAACGTCAACGCTTGCACTGTAGAAATAAAGTGGATTTTTTGTTTTCAAAATGAACCAGCTGTGCAGTGTTTTGATTTCCACAAGCCGAAACTACATAGAGCCAGCCTATTATTCACATTACAACTATTTTTATATTCGACCCACAAACTCGAAAACCAATAGCCATCTCACTTGGACTATGAGGAAGCTATATACTGTAGCAAGTTTCAAGTCTAGAATATTCATTTCAAGAGTTAGAGCATGGACGGCAGACAACGGCAGAATTTCAATAAGGCCCTGTTGGGTCCTTAATAATATATCCTAAAGAATTCACTGAACATCTGAGCAACGGACCCCTTGACCCTAAAAAATTTCTGTGTACGATAAAATTTATTGGTCCATGTGAATCGAGTCTTGGATGGACAGACTACCACTACTACCTTTTAAATTTGTCATTTCTTTACAGATAATAATAAATGCCTTTAGTGACACATGATAAATGTACAGCTCAGGGAATACTTTGATCCCCTTAGTTGCATTGTCTCTTCATTTTAGCAACATGCCATTGTATAGGAATTGAATGTAGCCTATACATGGGTTTATAGATATGGAACTAGGCTATGGTCGCAAAATCGAATAAGATGACTCGCCAGAGGCTCAAAATCGAATAAGATGACTCGCCAGAGGCTCAAAAAACTAGATTTCTTGTTTTCATAATAAATAGTAGTGAAACTATATTCTTGAAAATTCCATCACAATTGATAAAATGGCAAAAAATTGAAAAAGTCCAAAATGTTTTGTGTTTATGGAAGTGAAGGCCCCCGTGCCCATGAGATGGAAAACTGGTAATTTAAATTTAGCGCCCTCTTATACATAATACAGAGCTGTTAAGATGCTATTTGTGTAACTAGAGCGAAAAGTGTGGGTTTTCTGCGCCGAGAAAAACAGTTTTTTTCATGAGCTGAAGGCGAGTGAAAAAAGTTTCTCGAGTGCAGAAACAATACTTTGCGCTCGAATTACACATTAAATTTTATCTACAGTAATGTATAAAGCAATTTAAATAGAACAAAACAGGACATACATAACCTGTCAATTCCTCACATAACCTTTCTTTGAATCAAATCGATTTCAACAACTACAGCTGACTGTATTTCGTAGCTGAAGCAGAGTAGCCAACCTATTTTTGAATGCAGAATAGGGAACCAGCGTTTTACATGCTGACTATTTTGTGTTGTTAGGTTGCAAATCTGGAGTGCGGAAAAGTAATTTAAAAGTACGTTAATAATATACAATAACCAATAATATAAATGAAATTCTCCAAAGAGCTATCTCCATACTATCTATTGGTCAATATTAACCTACATTAAAAATTCCATGTACAAAACATTGTAAGAAAAAATGAGGAGTTTAAAGGAATGCAATAACTTGACTTACTATTTGGATGAAAGATCATTTTTATTTACACATAGTCAGATTGAATGAACATTTTTTCGATTAGCTAAAATTATTGATTTATTCGTTTCTGATTGATTTCTTTTGTGGGACATAGGCCTAACTAATTAGTGCTTGTTGTAAGTAATTTGTGTAAATAAAGTGCGAGTGTTATTTTAGTGTTGCCAGCATTCTTTTAGAGATAGAACCCGCAACAGGAATGAAAACTAGTAACTAAATTCAAGCATCATGAAAATAATACAGTACATGATAGGAAAAAATGAGTAATAAATGCCATTTCAGAAGGAATTATAATATTCGGAATAATTATGCTATTGACTATTTGTACTCTCAAAACTTTTCATTCATATTATTTTTATTTAATTCTACTTCTATTGTATTATAATTCAATATATGAGATGATTATAATATAATAGAAAAAGGCTTGAATAGAAATTATAAGAATGGAGTCTTGAGACTACATGATGAAATAACTCACACAAAAAAATATTCACTTGTTAAATTTATTTTATTCATTCTTGTTGGCCAGGCCATAAGATTGAATGAAATAGGTTCTGAAATCGTGACAATGGTTTCCACATTTAAAGTGCAATTGAAAAATCTGATGTCTGAAAGCAGGGATTTACATTTGTTTATCTATACTGTTTTGTGAATTATTGTTCTTCCTGGCTTTGGTGATTTCGATAGATATCCATAATGAATAATACTGATGTCTCAACTACTTCAATGATTAGCACATGAGATACTATAGTTCCATCTGTCATGTCATTTTCAATCTCAAACGGTAAATTGAAAATGAATTGACAGCACAACTATAGTATCCACTTGATAGTTCAAGTGGTTTTGACATCAGTACTATTCGTTATTGGGAACTACTTCCACCTCCCTCTGCAATTACCTGATATAGAATTAATTGTTGTCCTTGCTGCCGGAATCACTCAGGTATTAGGCTCTTATTCAGCTCCGGGATGATTGCAAGGGTGATGGGGCATCCCACAACGAAAAACGGAAAAGTCCTTTCAATCTTCCCTGAAATATTTATTCCAGGTACGATATCCAGGAATCAACCGTTGTAAGTTGTCGAATCCCTATGCCTACTATGCTGATGACCGCTGCTACGCTTAGTTCTGCTATAAAGTTCACTGTGGGAGCTGATCTCTGTCGAATTTGGTCTCTCAAAGATTCAACAATATATCCTCGAGCAGCTATATAATGCCTCACCGGCGACTCAAATATCATACAGAATACATTGTGCAGTATGACCCTCAACAAAGATCACCCACAGTAAAAAATAATAAAACTAATTCCTAACAATTACCAATAGTCGAGGAGGGCAACGCAATCAGGCACATTTTTAAATAACAATATTGCGGAATTTATTAAAATTAAGAAAAAAAAATAACCCATGCAAGAGATAGATTGAAATGTTGGCAATGAGATTGCAATAGGAAAAAAAGTTCGTCCTTTATTCAGACTTATTTTGTGAAAAGTTCATGAATTGATAAATAATAATTTTGTTGAGCCGACCTAAGGGCAAGTGCAGTAAGAGAAAGATGAAATCTTTACACTTTGATACAAAATTTACTTCACCATGCGGCCATGGAATTCTGTTGTATTTAATATATTTTTTCAAAGCACATTTTCACTGTAAAATTGGCCAATTTATATTTAATAACATTTGACGTTCCATAAAATCACGTGTTCCAGTCAATGAGTGGTTTTTTCTACTTGGTTTTTGTCCTTTGGCAACTTGAATTAGATTAGGCTGACAGGATCGTAGGCTGCCTCTCGTTATTTGGCAAAGTTCTTATAAAATTGGTGTATCACATTAATTCTTTCCTATAAACAGATTCCATCTTCCAGGGACATTAAAACGTAAAAGCTTTATGACCACGTAGCTTGTGACCACGTCACAAGAGCCTTTCCAAGTCAAAATTAGATAAGTCCTGCTTAGATCTACATGATTAAATTCATAAATACGGGCCATACTACCCCAATTCGTTGATATGGGACAACACACCCCTATGTCATGGGTTGAATGTAATAAATTAGTTGAAATGCTCAAATTCACCAATTTGTGGAAGGGCTAGGTGTTGTGAGCAGTCCTTATCACAAATAATAGTTCTATTTAATGGAAAATTGTATTTATTTATTAGCCAGCTCTATGCTAGGCTGAATTTGAAAAGAGTCAGTCACAGCTGACTGCCATAAAGAGTATCATAACCTAGTTTCGACAAATAAATGTAAACAATGGGCTGTTCTTTTGAACATACTACTGCCTTTGCTCTTGGTTTGTACTTCTAGTTTTTTAATAATGAATTAATTTGTTCTACTATTTTCTTTTATAGAACCAGTTTCTTCTAATTAATCATTCTATTTTTGATAGTGCTGTTGCTCATTTTTCGTATCAGAGGTATGACTGTGATACTTTATTACAATGTTTTGTTTCAAATCTATTAATTTCCTTCACATTATGGGGATCAGAGAATGCGCCCTGACAGTATCTAACATAATATCACAATGACCAAAATCAAAAAGATAAATTCAAAATATGAATAGGCTACCTGATCTCAAATTTTTATTCATCTTTCATAAGAAAGATCTAAGACAAAATGATGTCACAAGCCCTTAAATTATAAACACACGAGATACTTAGTTAATGTCAATATTTCAACAAGCTCTGTCATCAAACGGAATTAAACAGAACTGCACTGATGCAATTATTTCCATCACTGGATACAGTGGTTAAATAGTGGAGGAAGCGATGCCTTCTCTCAGGGTTTGCAGAATTTTCCGTCTGATACTTTTGAAATACTACTATTGCATCCATGACTTCGACATTCTCGATGCAGAAATAGTTAACCTGAAACAATGAATGATAACAACTCTTTGAAATTTACCAAGCAATTGGAATACCAAGATTAATTTTTACCAAGTTATGAAACTGCAGAGTTTTAAGAGGCTAAAAATACTGATATGATTCTGTCAGCTCAGTGAGGAAAACAATTTGAACATACCTCATTCCCTATTTGTGCAATTCTTTCATTTTACTTTGCTATTTTGAAGAGGTACAGAGTCTGGTAGAAATTTGATGCCACAAATCCGCATATTTTGGCAAGCTGGGGTTTTAATGTTTTCTGATTGATCTGGGCACTTTGAAAGTATGATGGCATGGTCAAATAGCTACCTAGATATTGGCAAGTGGGATAGAACTGATGCCACTTAATGAGTGAGTGAATGAAGTTCAATGCATCTAGATTTTGCATAATTAAAATAAAAAATCAACAAATATATGGCAGAATAAATGATTTACAGTTCTCTCACACTTCTGGAAAATTTAATTAATAAAAAGACGAGGTTATCACAACCACATTTATTGAAAACAGTGATATATACTAGTTTCGGTTGTTACAGCATTATAAATTTCAAACAAATGGAGTTAGATAAGACTTGAAGTTGTCACAACAACATTCATTGAAAACAGTGAGATACTAACTGAGTTTGATTGAGATTGGTAATGGTGTAACAACCGAAACTAGTTTCTCAGTTTACAATAAATATGTGGTTGCAACAACTTCAAGTCTTATTATTCATTATGGATTTCTTCAACAACTTAAAGATTACAAATTAGTTTGGAAAATTCCATTTCTGCAGTCACTTTTGGAATGAAAGCCTTCATTTGAATCACATGGAGGGATTGGCTGCTTGCCAAGAGCTGTGTCCAGGCGATCACGATGTTCAGTCATGAGTGTTTGAGACTGCACTTGGAAGGGTGATCAGCAAAAATAACATTACGTTATCTGCTTTATAACCACATATCTAGTGGTTCGGAGCCCACCTAAAACTGTAGGTTCACCATCAATAACTTTATTAGAATCATCACCCACGCACAAGTATTAGACTAATGTGGACATAATCAGCATGCAAAAAATCTAATTGTAGAAACATCTGTCATGGGAAATATTTATGATACTTATTGTGAGATAGTATTGATACAGTCAACTCTCAATTTACCATGAGCAGATTTACCACTTTGCAGCCTAACCGCGATGCCTTCAAGAGGGGAAATAACTACCAAATTAGTTTTTAAAGTACAGTAAAGTAATACAGCAGGCGATTTTTAGCTTTTTTTGGCTTAACCGCAATTTTGCTTTATCTGCAATCACACTCCCCATCATTAGGCTATCATGGTAAATCGAGAGATGGATGTATATTTTCATAATAAATAATAATTTAATGTTAATAAATTGAATTGAATTAACCAGTTACTCACTTTGTTATGCAACAGTCAGTCACACACTTTTTCAGGAATAATCCTATCATCTGATGAAAACAGCCATTTTCTTGCAGATTCTGGAATAAAGTAAAATTATTGTTATGGATATAATATAATAAAACAAACAGAAAATTATATGCGCGCCCCCCCTCCACCCCCTTGAGGCGATGTGAAGATATTTTTTATGGCTAATACTAGTGAAAAACTATTTTAAAATAAAGTATTAATTTGCTTAAAATCGAAAACCTTCTTAGAAGAACAAGGCTGAACCCGTTTTATTATTTTCTATCTTGCCCTGTATATTTTGTTTTATGTTATAATTGAAAAGTGGTTCGGTCCACTATTACTTTCCCACTCTACTTTTGCATGTTTGTGGAGTAGCTTCTTTTATTCAACAATGCACATAATTTTATACATTTTGACACTTATTTTAAGACCACTTTCGTGTTAAACAAACCGTGCTTTTAATACTCTAGCTATATTAGTGAAATCTATCAAATTATTTCATCCCCACTGCATTTGCCAATTTATTTCTCATTTTTTAATGTCCAGTGAATTAAATTAGTATCTAAAATCTCATGTAAAATTAAAGGAATACAGAATCTATGATTTTATATTAAATTAGTTTTACTTCACACATCTAATCTATCAAGTAGCTGTAACCCATCATTTTTCTTTGATATCCTCATATAATAATCCTCTTTGTATTGGCGATAGTGATGTTATGGCAGATATCCATAATTAATAAGACTAAAATTATATTGTCACTAACCATTATATTGTGTACCATATTCAGTATAAATACTAGATATAATTTTTAGGCTCCAATAGGCCCCGGCCTGGGGGCGCAAAAATTAATATCTTTTTAATTTGAATTATTTACTGCGCATAATTGAAGGTTGAATGATATAGTGTCCACGTACATCACAGACACCATTAAGTACCGTACATCAAGTATATAATGAGTATTAAATTATTTATAAAAGTTTTGTAATATTATACATTTTTTAATGATTGATTCAATCATTTTGTATTCACTGTCCATGCAACATCACAGTGGCTGATAGTCTCCCCCCAGAAGACCCAGAGACAAAATAAAATTTAATTTAATTTAATTTTGAAATTTTATCAAGCCTTTAGAGAAAACTTTTGACAAGAGAGTAAAAGAAGATGTCTGAAATCGCTAAAAATGTGGTTCTGGTGGGATTATTGTTTTAAATTCCAAGGGAGTTTTAATCCATTTTAATACAAATTTCCAAGTATAGTATATAGTGCACCCGAATCAGAAAGGTGGTGGATTAAAATATGGGAGGGCGAATAGTTTCAAGTAAGCCTTCTTTAAATTTATTTTTGAAGCTCCTGTTATTGTTTTTCAATTTGCCCAAACTAGGCAAAATGCTTAACTACTAGGCTATTAATTTTAATAAATTCATAAATAATGCACGGTACCTGCAAAGATATAGATGTTAATTACGATTAACAAACTTTACAATAGCACTTACTTTTATTAGTAGTAGTGGACGCGTTTCAGGAACCGACTCCCATCCTCAGCAAGCAGAGATTACAAACTCTGTTTTAGCTCTGTGTAATATACTCTGTACAGCAGTATGTACTCTCTATTCGTAAATGATAAAATCCAGGTCCTAAAACGCATTCGATACTACTCACAAAGGTAAGTGCTGTTATAAATGCAAGTTTATTATCACCATTAGCATTGATAGTACCAACAGTTCATGTAATGATGAAAACTACTAAGGTAAAAATGTATCTATCATTTTCCTTTTACTAGCTCTAACACCTTGAATTGAACAACTATTGTTTTTTACTTTACAACAGTTTTCAGGTCTGAACATATGGCAGATAGTTATAAGTTTATTTTAACATAATACAATAATTATTTTACAAAACTAGCAGCAATTTTTTTAGTTTAAAAGTGCTTTAAAAGCTTAAAAAGTGATTTCTAAGCATTTGAAATTGAACAGATTTCCTAGGGAAGACCCCCCGCCATTGATGGTATTCCGGACCCCCCGGTGGGCCCCCCCTCAGGAAAATCCTGGATCCGCCCCTGAGCCTGTCTTAGAATCGGAACATTCATTTCAAAGAAAATTTCTAAATTATATATCTACCGTATTCATCATAGATAATAATAACTTCTGTTTTCATGTGGTAGATATGTCTGCATATCAGGACAACAATCTGCGTCATTTTCAATGTAATTAGAAGCTGAAACGTGGCAAGCAAACAATCAAGGATTTTAATTTGAATATTTTGGTGCTGGATATATTTTGTTCTTGGATGTCTTGTTCCATAACGATGTGCGTTGCTAATATTAACTTTTTGTTGTAAATTAATTATATTTTGTGAATCATAAAGTACAGGTAAATCTAAAAGTTATTAATTTTGCAAAAAAAACTTGAATTGGGGAAAGTAGGCTAGATTAGCTGTGACTTTTTTGAACTTCAAATAATATATGATTAACGGCCGTTTTTCGATACGACCTTCTCTTAGGATAAGCTAGAAATAAGTTGCCCTTTCCAAACAAAAATAAGATAAAAAGTTTGAAAACTGATGAGAAACTGATGAAATTTCAAGGTTAAAGTGAAAGGAGCCAATATTTGGTAGGGGATTGATAATTGGTATGGTTACCTTATTAAAGAAATTCTAGGGCCTTTTGCATTCATCAAATTTTGATGATTTCATTGATGTATTTTGCATTTAGCCCCCGCCAGCCACGGAAAGGTTTCTATAAGTTTTGTTTTCAAATTTAATTGAAAACATACATAATATATTACCTATATCCTATTGTTATTGTAACCCCATGTTCTACAAACATAGAGATAGGTTAGGTTATGGGATATGTTTAGCTTAAAAACGTTTCACATTCATCGCAATTGACATTACCTCTTGATGTTTCAAAGAGTGTCAATTTGGATGCTTTATTTATTAAGAGTAAAATAAGTCAGCATCAAAGTCAAAGCTACTAAGTTATCAACTTTTTATTGTAAGTTTAACTACTTGCAGTCAGTTTTAAATTGTGAATATACAATAGACCACATAGGTAAAGAATTCAAGAAAACAAAAGTTATCTAGAGTTACGTACGGCCAAGTGTGAGTACAATTATCATAAATTCACAATTAAAAATGAATGCAAGTTGTTTAATTTACAATAAAGAGTTAATATTAACAATGCAGATCGTTATGGAACAAAAAATCCAAGAATTCAAAGCTACTGTTACTTATATTATAAAAACTATTGATATACGGTAAGAATAAGTTAGTCTATATCATCCTATAAATACTTTGTCATTGTCAATGACAGTTTGATTTTGGAAACAGGATTCAAATAGAATAGAAATAGAGGTTAGAGGTGGATTACCAGGAATTCAGATATTAAAATTAATGTATTAACTAAGTACTAACCTTTTGTTTTCAACAGTAGAGCGTGTGTAGATGGATAGAAGGCTGTACTATAAAGCCACCCACATAACAACTTAATTAGAAATCATTTTAATAGAAATCGGAAGACAAAATGCTTGCTCACGACTCATAACACTGAATTGACTGAACCCTGAAGAAGCACTGAAGACAACACGTGTATCCTGAAAATTCATGCTAACACATCACTGTGATGACGTCCCACTTTAATGGGAGGGGAACCGCTCTTGTACGCACGTTCACCTACACACACCATCACACACATCAGCCGGCTATGACGTCATGGGATGATCATTATGCTGGGATGATCCCAACATAACAGCGGTAGTAGAAAAATAAATAGGGGAAAAGGAAAAGGTGAAGACGTAGTGGAAAGACCCTGAAAATGCGTACAGAAAGGAAATGGACAGTGCACAATTAATCAATTATTTTTTACATCCTTTCGATAAATGGACAATTTATCAAAGCAAAGTTTGTGAACGATTCCATTTGAACACAAGCGTTTCAAAACCCCACTTTTCCTCTGTCCAGAATCCCCGTACAGTCTGTCCTACTGACGCACACCCTAATTAGGAATGTTTTGGACCATTTGGCAACCGGACGACGATTCCGAAATCATCTCGACACGTTTCTTCCAACAGCTGATTGTCGTTGGATCCGCCATTACAATAATATTCGTGTGAGGTCAACTTGCAACACGGCCAGATAACAACAATGTATGAGCGCGCAATTAGATTTTATTTTGTATATGTCTCCATATGGATCATCATAATAATCATCACTCTTTCTGTGTGGAACACGTCTATTGTGTTGCTCGTCGACTTGCGTAACCTCGAAATAATTATTTGGCTTGATCTGGCTTTGTCGAAGTAGGTACATTAGGAGGTCTAGGTCTTGCCAGCCAACCTCAGATCGTTTTCCGCAAGGCAACTACACCATTGTTCACTATATACGTGTATATTATTGTATACTTATATAGTGCGTCGTATCTCATCATCGCCTCTGTGGCCTTGATATGCTTTCGCTGTTAACTATAGCGAGCGGAGATGGGAGATGGCCTAATGCTGTCGAAGGAACAACGAGCACTGGAGGGTGCCTGCAGTTATTTCCTGGCCATGTTCATTGATGATTTCTTTTTTATTGGCGGTTATCTGATTGCTCTCAAGTATGCTTCACTTCCTTGACGACATCAAGTTATTATTATTTTTTACAAACTAATGACTGGTGGATTTTTTTTATTTATTGCTGATGATTCCCCCATGAGTTTGAGACTTGTGCGTGGGTAATGAGGTGAATGACTACACATAAATGCCTGACGGTGGAGCGGGAATCGATCCCACGACCGCTTAAACGACAGCAAGCTGAAGTTGCGACGCCCCAACCAACTGCACTAAGCGGCCCGGCGGTGCTTAGAAATGTTTCAAGCCAGAGTTAGATTGACTGTACGTGTTCCCAAGAAATCCTCAAAGGCTCCTTCTTGAAGGGCTCCTTGAGGAATTGTAGATTTTGGATGAGAGGGAAAGGGGGTTTTAACGTAGACAACTGACCTGTTTTATACTCCAGGCCTGAGACTGCTTGAGTCTCTAAGAAATCTCGAAAAAATCACACATTAGAAATAAAGATATATCCACACATAAATTGCAAATTGTTAGGAGGGGGGCTGCTAATACATAGACACCCAACTTGTTTTATACTTCAGGCCTTGAGAAATCAAAATTTAATCTCAAAATTATTATTGATTGTACATGACACCTCAAACAACTTTTCGAAAGACTCCTTGAAGAATAGAAATTAGAATATTAGAAATTGAAAATTGGATTCTGAATGGGAATTATAATTAATTCGACTGGAAATTAATGAAAAATTGGAAAAGATTTTGAATGAGAGATAAAAGGGGTTTTAGGGTAGACAACTGACCTGTCTTTTTCTTCAGGCCTTAGGTCTCTAAGAAATCAAGAAAATTCACATTATGTTCCGAAATAAAAATCTGAATTTGAGTTTCATCTATTTCTTTACATATATTAAAATCATAATAGAATTACAATGAAAATAGAAAAAATATATCATTTGAATTCCATCTAGTTCTACATACATATTGAAATAATATTATAGAATTTCATTGAAAATAGAAAAAGATATTTAATTTGAATTTCATCTATTTCTACACAGATAGTAAAATCATAATAGAATTACATTGAAAATAGGAAAACATTTATCATTTGAATTTCATCTATTTCTACACACATATTAAAATAATAATAGAATTACATTGAAAATAGAAAAAAATATATCATTTGAATTTCATCTATTTCTACACACATATTAAAATAATAATGGAATTATATTGAAAATAGAAAAGAATATATCATTTGAATTTCATCTATTTCTACACATATATTAAAATCATAATAGAATTACATTGAAAATAGAAAAAATTTCTAATTTGAATTTCATCTATTTCTACACAGATAGTAAAATCATAATAGAATAACATTGAAAATAGAAACAGATTTATCATTTGAATTTCATCTATTTCTACACAAATATTAAAATCATAATAGAATTACATTGAAAATAGAAAAAGATTTATCATTTGAATTTCATCTATTTCTACACACATATTGAAATCATAATAGAATTACATTGAAAATAGAAAAAGATTTCTAATTTTCCCAATTTTCCAATCTTACAAATGCTTACCATTGCGTTACATTTTTGTTTTAAAAGTATTATCTTCATTCTTCATGCAGTCAGGAGATCATAATAGGCAATTGTATGAAGGTATGCACTTATATGGCACAAGATGTGCAACTAACAATCTTCTAAGGCTACAGTACCTAAAGCTTACAAATCTTTTTTTCAGAAAACGTTTGTCTTCCTTAGTCCTAAATTTTTCAACAATGTGCCTGATTATATGAAAAGAACTAACAGCATCTATTCTTTTAAAAATCAAATTGCCAAATGGCTTATTTGTGCTCCACCTGAAAATATTGAGAGTTTATTCACTATCATTGGCTAACTGCATGTTTATTGATCTAGAATAGTAGAAACAGATTTTTTTTTTAAGCGTGTGTGATGTGTGAATCTGTGTGTGAATGTAGCAATTAGAAAAAATGTAACTCCTACTTGCATGCAAATTGTTTAAATTTAGCAAGTAGTACTTTTTGTTTTGGCCTTATATTAGTTTGTTATTATGAGACAGTTTTGTCCAGTTTTTGTTGTTAAAATTATTTTTGTTGCTTAATTATTGCCTGTAACCAGCAAAGTTGTTTCAATTAATTGTTTGTGATGTCAAATAAAAAATTATTTGATTGATTGATTGATTAGATTTATCATTATTTTGAATTTCATCTATTTCTACACACATATTAAAATCATAATAGAATTACAATGAAAATAGAAAAAATATATTTCTCTCACCCTTTCGATTCCTCTCTTTTTCCTTCCCTTTTCCACTTGACAGAGATAGAGAGTGCGAGTGACAGAGTTAGTGTAAGAGAGAATGATAATAGTGCAGCAGATACAATAAATTCCTATTATTTAGATCGTGGGGCAAAAGAGAACAAGCGGCAAGGACGGCGGATACAATGGTAGGCCGCTGGCGAAGCGAGCTAAAGAGAGTAGGAAACAAGAGAGAGGATACGTGAGGGAGAGAAAAAAGAGTGAGAGAGGGTTTAGAGAGCTCCTGAGAGGTCCACCCGCGGTGAGAACGGTAAATCTTGCTTGGAGCAGTATAATTTGTAATATTCGCCCCGTTTGTATATCGCATTGTGTTGAACAAAATTTATATTTACAAATAATATTATGTATTATATATATATATTATATGTATATGTATTATTATATTATGTATTATGTATATATATTAACGGATGTAGCAACCGTTGTTGCTTAATTGTTGCTGTTGTTGTTGTCTGCATCGGTTGCCCTTGCACCCTCCGGCTATTCACCCGTCTAATCGCGCTACCCTACTGCTTATCAGCTCACTCTCTCTCTCTCTTCCTTCCCTTTTATCAGTTGTCTCTCTTCCTTATTATTGTGCTCCACCTTCCGCTGGCATGTGAGACTTAGATAACTGCAAATCCTGAAAATTATGTTTATCTATAGCTATGTTGTGAAATGGATATAAGAAATTTGATATTTGAGATTTGATATTTATTTGTTACAGCTCAAGTTGCCTGGTCTTAAGAGACCTATGGCAAAGACAGTTCAATTTTTATTTTTTTTATTTTGGAGGATGAAGCCTGAGACCTGTGCGTGGGTAATGAATTGGATGATGGTGATTGATGAGTTGACCCACAGTTTTAGGTGGGTTCCGAACCACCGGGAAGTGATTTTACAGCAGAGAACAGTCATTTTTGCTGGCCAATCCAAATGAAATTGGAAAATATATCAAGCGATGTTAATAATAATAAAATAGTAGTATATGCAACGATTTTATTTTGACCCTTATTAAGGCACGAGTTAGATGTAAGTTATAACACGAGCGAATGCGAGTGTTATAAATGTCTCACGATTGCTTTAATGGCCAAATAAAATCGTTGCATACACTATTTTATCTACGACCACTAGTATACATTAAATTAAAACAATTTCATTTTACCTGTGACTGTCAGAGATACCTAACCTCTCATCTCAAATACGAGAAGTTATAGTAGATTAGGTTAAAGCAGCTGATGTAGCAGTTTGATCATATCAGCTGATAGTTTCACAATATTGAGTTACGATATTGATTCCATCAAAAATGCTTCTGATTGGTCCAGAACCCGTGTTATAATGTAGAACCTGTACTATAATGAGCTCTCTATACAACGGGTTTCAAAAAGCATTTCGAAAAGACAGCTGTTTTGGCATCAATTGTAATAATGTATACATTACAGTTTCACAATTGACGCCAAAACAGCTGTCTTTTTGAAATGCTTTTTGAAACCCGTTGCATAATGAGCTCATTGTAGTACAGGTTCTACATTATAACACGGGTTCTGAACCAATCAGAAGCATTTTTGATGGAATCATTATCGTAATTCAATATTGTGAAACTATCAGATGATATGATCAAACTGCTACATCAGCTGCTTCAACCTAATCTACTATAACTTCTCGTATTTGAGATGAGAGGTTATGTATCTCTGACAGTCACAGGTAAAATGAAATTGTTTTAATTAAATGTATACTAGTGGTCGTAGATAAAATAGTGTATGCAACGATTTTATTTGGCCATTAAAGCACTCGTGAGATATTTATAACACTCGCATTCGCTCGTGTTATAACTTACATCTAACTCGTGCCTTAATAAGGGTCAAAATAAAATCGTTGCATAAACTACTATTAACACTCCTGTCACTTTTCAGCACAGTAGTATAGACGTCTCTTGAAAGAATTTATAGCACACCACTTTTGGAACAACATTTAAAAGAATAATTTTTTTTGAGGATGAATCCCACATAGGTCTGAGACCTGTGCTTGGGTAATGAGTTGGATAATGGTGATTGATGAGTTGGACCTTCAGTTTTAGGTGGGTTCCGAACCACCTGCAAGTGAGTCTACAGCAGAGAACAGTGTCTTTTTTGCTGGCCAATCTAATCGGTCACCGTTACAAAGTGGACCCAGTAGAACGCAGCTTATCTCTATCTGATTGAACAGATACATGCTACGGCTCACGACTTTAACTTCCCAATATTGGTGTAATATTTTTTGAAGAAGACTTGCAATTCATATTAATCACTTATTTCTCTAGATATTAACAAATAATTTATCCATGAGCTACAACACACTATTGTAGTTTTCATATAACTTGGCAGCAGTATGTTGGGTTCAGATATAGCATGTCCCATCTGCTACACGCTGCCAAGTTAGGTTAGGTTAGCAGGATCAGGAAAGTTTGTAAATAGTAATAATAATAATAATAATAAGCAGTCACTGGGAGTGGCCGATGACAGATTTGGTGCGATGTGCAAGCGACCACTTTCTCAACCAACTAACAGGCCACAGCCAGCAGGGAACTGTGCGAAGGTGGCGTAGGCTGGGCTTTACGCTTCCTATTTACGTCCGTACTTCGCAGTAGTAGCAGCAAAGCCCTGAAGCACAATTTCTTCTGTTTTTCTTTCTCTTCTTCTTATATTTTTCAATCTCCACTACTTGTTTTTTCTTCTCCATTTTCTTCTCTTTCCTATTCATAATCTTTCTAACTTATCTCTATTCCATTTCTGATTTTGCTTCATCCTACTCCTCTTCTCTAACCTTCTTCTAAATCTTCGTTTTTTCTGTCGCTCTTCTTTTTCTTCTCTTGTGGTTAATGAATTGTATTTTTGTATAATTAATGTGAATAAACTTCTCTGTATAATAGGAAAATATTCAAAAAAAAACTGAAATTCTCCTTTTTCTTCTTCAACACTTTCTTTTTTCTCATGTTCATAGCTTTCCTTGACCCTCTTCATATTTTTCTGCTTTATTAACTCAAAATATTCTAATTTTTTTGGATATCCATCTACGGCCTTCTTCTCCATCTCTTCTACATCTTCTTCCCTGTCTTGATTTCCACTTCATTCTCGTTTTATTAATTGTTTCACTGTTTACTTTTCTAATTCTCTTATATCCCTCCTGTATAAATTTCAAGTTATAAATGTATTCCAAATTCGTAAGCTAGAATTATGATATATTACCTAAGGTTAAGTTAAGAATGGACGAATTTTGTCCAGACTTCGCCATTTTATGTAAATACGTCACTAGGATTTTCTTCAGTTAAAATTAATATCATTTGCTGTACAATTGCTACCTATGCGACGGTAATAATGCTAAATTTAAAATCATTTAAGAAATTTTGTAAATTTACATAAATAAAGTGTTCTAATCTAATCTAATCTAATCCTTTTTTTCACTTACTTATTTTTCCCATCACCCTCTTTTCATGTTATCTCCTATTTTTTTTTTCTAATTTTAAATTTTCTTCAAAAAGAGGAGTTTTATGCAAGAAAGACGTGAGTGCCACTGACGCCCTTTTTGCGTAAAACGGCTTATATTATTATTATACTCATTATATGAACAAAATGGTGTTTGTTTTATTTTTTATCTTGTAAATTGACCTAATAATGAATTTTTTAAAACCCTTATCAGATACCCTTTTTGCATAAAATGTAGAACGATTTGTTATGCAATCTTTATAAACTAACTGTATACAATAAAATAAATATTATAATTATTATTATTCTGTGATGGTAGTGATACAATTTACGACAGCTTTCTTAGTCAAGAATAGTAATATTATTTCTAATGATGACCTAACCTTTTCTTGACAAAGTGAAGCCTACTACTACTGTACAAATTATTGATATCAAAGACAACATTGGTGAACAAGACAAAGTGAACATTTGTGAAAATGAGTGATAGGAGTGGAAATGAAGAGACTACAAGAACAACTGATGTTAAGAAGAAGACTGGAAATGAAAATAAAAATTGAAAAATGAGTATTTTTTACAACAAACCCCCATAAGCTAAATGGGCGTGTGCAGGGTATTTTATATTGTGGTATTACTTATATTCAATTTGATGAGATCACATTAATGTTTTCGTCATCAGAAAATGGAAAACTACGTTTTAATAATGTAACATCAGGCATTAACTCAAAAATTTATTTTTCTTGACACATATCTACAATTTCCAACAATTATTAATATCTCAAAATGAATTTTTGCATTTCTCGCCCTTTTTGCATAAAGGTCTTCTCTACTTTGCTTATCCCACTCTTTCCTTCAACTTCTAATTGATCCTTCTCTTCTAGTCCTCAATTAGTTTTCTTTCCCCACCTTTTCTTCTTCTTACCCATCCTTTATACGTCTCTCTTCTCTTCTCCCTCTTCTTATTTGTATTCATCTATTCATTTCTCTTTCTATTTTCTCATCTTTTTCATTGTCCATCTCTTTCATTCTTTCTCGTTTCTTGTTCTTTTCCTTTTTCCTATCGTCCATCTGTTTCATTTTCTGCCCCTTCTCTCATTTTTTTTTTTTTTTGAGGATGAAGCCCACATAGGTCCTGTACGTGGGTAATGAGTTTGATGATGGTGATTGATGAGCTGGACCTACAGTTTTAGGTGGGTTCCGAATCACCGGGAAGTGATTTTACAGCAGAGGACAGTGTATTTTTTGCTGGCCAATCTAATCGGTCACCGTTACAAACAGGACCTACGAGAACGCAGCTTATCTCTATCTGATTGAACAGATACCTGCTACGGCTCGCGGCTATCACTTCCCTTAAAATCCTTATTAATTTCTTCAATACTATTTTCTTCCATTTGTTCTTTTTTCATTTTCTACACCTTCTTCTTCTTTCTCTTACTTTCATTATTACCATTATTTTCTCTATTTCTCTAAATAATACCTACCCTCTCCAAACTAGTTCCCTTTCTTCTTAATCTTCTTTCTCCTTACATATTTTCCATCTTTTTGTTTTTTTCTGTCTTCCACTACTTACCACGTTCACCCACTATCTCCACATCCCTCTTATCTCACATTCCTACTCCCACTACCTATTCTTCCTTCTTCTTTCGCATATTTCTTCTTTTCCTTTCTATCCTTATTCACCAGCTCTCCACTGTGAATTTCTCGCTACTGTTATTTATACAGTGTATAATGTGGCCGCAGAACTAACTAACGCACGACGTGAAACTCAACTCATCCGCCCAAACTTGTTTATTATATATTTCTGAGCCGTCGCTCGCCTTGTAATCGCTGGCCGGCTATTCGTTGCGACTGTTATAACGCCCCAGGCCAACAAACGCCAACAACCGACTCAGCGGAACTAATCCTTCGGGCAGCTGACCCCCCAACCCCCCACTACACCCAGCAACCAAGCCCCAGTTCATCTAATTTTCATTAAAATTTTCCGCTTCATTATTCAATCGGCCCACCGTGCGATTTGCCACAGCCTTTCTCGAATATTATTATGAATAATTGTAACACTTTCGTTGTCGCGCCCAAATCAACATGAAAACCGATTTCCCTGCCATTCTAATCCAGATAATGCGCTTTAGAGTTTTGAACAGCTAACGGCTTCTCTTCTGCGTATTTCTCCACTACACAAATCTTGTCAGATCTTTTTTCGCTCTTATAGTTATTAGTTATACCTAATAAGTTATCATATGTCATTCTCGGTTCCTTACAACAGCATATTATGTGAAACGTAGCCCACTAATCTGTGTATGAGATGATACAAATTCGGCGATAACATATCATCAATTTCCACTTCTTTGGAAGATTATAATTTTTTAAATGGCTCATTGATAATGATAGTTTTGAATCTAATATCTGATCGGTAAAACTATTGATTGGAAATTAACGTAGCAAGATGAATGGAGTTGATAATCTCTTCATAAATCAAAATTCTATGCATAAAGAATTTCATCAATCTCCCCTTCTTCAGCGATTTATATATTTGAAAAAAAAATTGATTGATAATGATAAATATTAATCTAATTGATGAAAATTACGAATTGGAAAATAAATGGATCAAAAAGAATGGAACTGATAAATTCTTTTCACAAATCAAAATTCTATAGATGAAGAATTCATCAATTTTCATCTTCTTTGTAAAATTATAATCTAATAAATAAAAAGTCACTGATTTATAACAATAGTTATAATTTTAATATAATGATATAATATATGGCATATAATATATTTTGAATGAACTAACAGCTAGCACTCAAGTATTTACTTTGCTGGCTGTGCCAAAAATGTGTTATACACTTTATATTGTGAATTTCTTATTTTTGTATTTTGGTGAAATAAATATTATTATTAATATATAATATATATGATATAATATAATATAATGATAGAAAATATAATTAAAAAGTTAGCGGACAGGAAAGAATTAAATTTATAGATTCTTTTTTCAAATCAAAATTTTATTGATACAAGATATTTTGATATGTTGTGTTATATTTTGATATGATACGAAAAATCTCTACTTTGACTAAATTCCACTCCCTGTTTTTCTATTGTAGGGTGAGGAAAGCATTGTTTTCCAAAAATGTAAGTTTTTTCAATTGAGAAAAAAGATTTTCAGGTTTCAAGGTCACCTGAGTCCAAAAGTGTATTGTTTCTAATAATGGTTATGATTCATAGAAGATTTTCCAAGTAGCACCTTATTGAAACCTCCGATGTTTATCTACGAAAAAATAATATGGTAAGATAAGAAAATAAATAAAAACCTGCTATTAATATTATTGTTTGAGAGCTCTAGGGAAATGTGCATTCTCATATACAACTCCCTTAGTTAATTTTTTTCAGTCAGACAATGCCCTCATGAGTCTTGAAACTTTTGCGTGGGTGTTGAGGTGAATAATGAGAAACATTCTTGGTTGAATGAGATTTGAACTCAAAACTGCAGGAATCTGAAGCCAGCCAGAGTCTTATCTAATCATAGACAAGCGCTCCAACTAACTGCAACACTCCAATTCGCTCCTGAAATAAAAAAAGTTCTATTGATACAGGATTTCTTGATATTATTGATGTTTCTCTTGATGTATCTCTTAATTATTTTATCTACGACCATGTCATAATGTATACATTACAGTTTCACAATTGATGCCAAAACAGCTGTCTTTTCGAAATGCTTTTTGAAACCCGTTGCATAAAGAGCTCATTATAGTACAGGTTCTACATTATAACACGGGTTCTGGACCAATCAGAAGCATTTTTGATGGAATAAATATCGTAATTCAATATTGTGAAACTATCAGCTGATTTGATCAAACTGCTAACTAAGCTGCTAACCTAACAATCTACTATAACTTCTCGTATTTGAGATGAGAGGTTAGTTATCTCTGACAGTCACAGGTAAAATGAAATTGTTTTAATTAAATGTATACTAGTGGTCGTAGATAAAATAGTGTATGCAGCGATTTTATTTGGCCATTAAAGCACTCGTGAGATATTTATAACATACTCGCATTCGCTCGTGTTATAACTTACATCCAACTTGTGCCTTAATAAGGGTCAAAATAAAATCGTTGCATAAACTACTATTTTGGTGTTGTTTAGTCTATTATACAACAAAATCTCTACTCTGATTTATTTGTCTCATTTAATGTATACTACATTTGAAAAAAGGGGCTCTATTCTTTCTAGAGACCTTATTGTAATATCATTACTACATTATTATAATTGATATTGAAATATTAATGAATTCGCTTAACTTACATATCTAGAGTAATAATAATACTAAAAATATTAAATAATTTTTTTTTTTTTATTAGCTTTATTGAATGTAAATAACAGTACATGCAATTAATAAATAATATACAACAATTTAACAAAATTCAATATATAAATAGTTATTATGATATTATGATAATAATTCTAGTGGTGGCAACCCCAGAAGCTAAGTTTAGCTTGTATTGGGGTGATTTGCTAAGTTTTAAATTTAATCAGGTTTTTATTATGGATTTTATGTGATGAATAATCAATATCCTATTCCTCTGTGTGTTGAATATGTTATCCTTGCTCAGTAATATAATAAGTTTTGATTTCATGTTTTACTGCGGAATATGTCTGTAGGTTTTTAAGATGGTTAGGGATACTGTTCAGGATTTGTGGTACAAAGTATTCTGGTACTGCTTTCCCTATTTCTGTATAATAATCTGGTATTCTATAATGTGTGTGTCTTGTGTTGTATCTGTTTTCGTTTGTATTATAATAATAATAATAATAAACTGTATAGTAATTGTGTGACTAAATGTACATGAGCACCTTAGCAGCTTAAGAAACAATATCAGGAAACTACTTTTACAATATTTAATGGGTAATATTTAATACTTGATCAATGATCCGTATGTACTCTTAACACCAGCCATTAGGCTGTGAGGTCGGCAATAATAATAATAATAATAATAATAATAATAATAATAATAATAATAATAATAATAATAATAATAATAGTAGTTATAATAATAATAGTAGTTATAATAATAATAATAATAATAATAATAATAATAATAATAATAATAATAATAATAATAATAATAATAATAATAATAATAATAATAATAATAATAATGATATTCAGAGCAAGCTCAACAATAATGCCTAATTACTGATATTATTGAATTCCATAATAAATTGCACCACATATGTTTCATATGCAATGAAGACCCACATTGCAGTGTTGAAGGACTGAAGAAACTTTCTCAAGGTTCCAATCTGGAACTTGTAAGTTGTGGCTCATTTAGCAATAAATGTCACTTCTGTTATTCAACAGCAGATAGTTATTTACTAGTCTATTGGCAATACACTGAGCGAGTACTCACTTAGAATAGATACCTTTAAAAGCGATCAACTGTGTATGCTGGATGAGGTTTAGTACATATAGATAGTGTAGATACAGGTATAGAAATGTTGGGTTTGGTGAACATTCAATTTGAGCGTCGCCGAAATGACGCAGTAAATTTAAGACGAAGATACCTAGAGACAGCTCTCAGAGCTGAGCCAGCCCCGATTCTCTTTGTACCATTAAAAACGGAACATTAAATCTTATGCTAATCAATAATACATGTAAATGTATTCCGACGGCATAACATTAAAAGATGATTGAAAACGATGTGACTGACGTGAACAGGTTTTCGTGGAAAGAGATGTAAGTTATAAAAATGTTCTAATATCCGATATGTACGACTTTATGCTAATAAACAAGTCGTTTTGAGCTGGGCTTTTAACAAAGCTTCTTATTTAACCGACCGCGCTCACTCCTACCCGGGAATCTCCCCGGATAAAGTTGGAGCGGACAGGATGCTGTAGCCGAATGATACCATCCCAATAACTCAAGGCTGCTCGTTTCATTCATTTCTCGAGAACGATCGATATCAGGATATCAAGTCTATCAGGATATGGGGTTTTAATGTTTTTATGAGGACCTGCCTACATGCAAAGTGATTCAAGTTTGAGATTACTTGTTTGGTGTAAGATACATCTGGAGCAAAGAATAAGGAGCGATTGGTTACATACAAAATTCAAGCAGGAGAAGTAGACTTTAGCTAAGAATTATTGTGAAGCTTCCATCTCCTCATTTTTATCCTAAGTTGTGTTTGTTGTTGTTGTTGTTGTTGTTCTTGTTCTTGTTCTCGTTCTTGTTCTTGTTCTTGTTCTTATTCTTGTTCTTGTTCTTGTTCTTGTTCTTGTTCTTGTTCTTGTTCTTGTTCTTGTTTTTGTTCTTGTTCTTGTTCTTGTTCTTGTTCTTGTTCTTGTTCTTGTTCTTGTTCTTGTTCTTGTTCTTATTCTTATTCTTGTTCTTATTCTTGTTCCTATTCTTGTTCTTATTCTTGTTCTTGTTCTTCTAGTTCTTGTTCTTCTTGTTCTTGGTCTTGTTATTGTACTTGTTCTTGTTCTTGTTCTTGTTCTTATTCTTATTCTTGTTCTTGTTCTTGTTCTTGTTCTTGTTCTTGTTCTTGTTCTTGTTCTTGTTCTTGTTCTTGTTCTTGTTCTTGTTCTTATTCTTATTCTTATTCTTGTTCTTATTCTTGTTCCTATTCTTGTTCTTATTCTTGTTCTTGTTCTTCTAGTTCTTGTTCTTCTTGTTCTTGGTCTTGTTATTGTACTTGTTCTTGTTCTTGTTGTTGTTGTTGTTCTTGTTCTTAGTCTTACTCTTGCTCTTGCTCTTTCTCTTGTTCTTGGTCTTACTCTTGCTCTAGTTCTTGCTCTTTCTCTTGTTCTTGGTCTTACTCTTGCTCTTGCTCTTGCTCTTGTTCTTGCTCTTTCTCTTGTTCTTGTTCTTGGTCTTACTCTTGCTCTTGCTCTTTCTCTTGTTCTTATTCTTGGTCTTACTCTTGCTCTTGCTCTTGTCCTTGTTCTTGTTCTTGTTCTTGTTCTTGTTCTTGTTCTTGTTCTTGTTCTTGTTCTTTTTCTTGTTCTTGTTCTTGTTCTTGTTCTTGTTCTTGTTCTTGTTCTTGTTCTTGTTCTTGTTCTCGTTCTTGTTCTTTTTCTTGTTATTTTTCTTGTTCTTGTTCTTGTTCTTGTTCTTGTTCTTGTTCTTGTTCTTGTTCTCGTTCTTGTTCTTGTTGTAATTTTCATTTGGTGCATTGAGAGTCAAGCGGGCTTCACTTCGCCATTGAAAAGGTATCTTTTGGATAGAATGACTGCAAGTTTTCAACCATAGAGCAACTGCATGACAACCTTCATTTTGTCAATAATATCCCATCTGTATTGTTCAGAAAATATTTAAAAAAAAACACCATTTCAACTATGTACAACCAGTTCAACCCTTTTAAATTTGTATTTAAATTTTATTCTATTAACACTAATTTTTTCGTCTCTCAGTTCGAAATTATCAAGGTTAAGTTTGAACGGACAAATATTTGTCCAGACTTCGCCCTTATTATTTAAGTGCTTCATGTAAAATCTCATTGTTAATATCAAAACGTTTCTCATAATTATACAAACTATTGTGTTTTGGAATTTTATGAAATTACGTAAATAAAGTAATGATTTTATCTTTATCTTTTCTGTCTATTTCTCATACACTCTCTCTCTCTCTCTCTCTCATTCACTCTGAAGAGGACAGAAAATGGTTTTGGAAGGATCAATAAGGAAGAGTGGAAATGAGTAGTGACAGAGACGGCGGCGGCAGCGTCGGCATCCTGTCCTCCTGTCCGTCGTTACGGAAGCCGAACAGGTGTTCGCAGGAATCCGGCAACTGAATAAATTCATTGCGCCTAATTGCGCTTAATGACCGCACCAGCCAATAACTGTCAAATGTTCTTTTCGTCCGGCACAGACGAAAACGGAAAACCGATTCTTAACCAAGACCTGTGTTTTGCGTCTAAATTTACTACACCAGGGCTGGGCCCTGATAAACCAGTGTAGCAATTACACAGTCATCCTTTGCCCAACCATCTTCATGTCTCATTTAAACGGTATTGCGCTCTCTCTTTCGTACACACTCAAATTTTGCAAAATGTTTTCAAGTTTATGTCTTGAATACTGGTTATGGAGTATAGGACAAGTCAAGTCAGACCAACAATTAATTTATGTAGGGTACAATATACAACTTCTTTTTGTTGATGTTGGTTAAGAGTGTTTTGGGGATACTTGCCCTTCATTCCCCCCCCCCCCCTGAATGCACGCCTGTTTTGAAGTGTCGCTCAAGCTTTTGATGAACATCAATAACGAAAAATGAATGAACAAAAAGAAAAATGTTGACTCCAATTGGAAAAATTATAAAAAAGGAATTGTGCAAGCTGTCTAAAATTTGAGATGGGTTTGGCATTTTCATCTCCAGCAGTTCCTGAGCTTCTAATTAGTATTCTAAAATCATGGCCTAACCAAAGATAACAAAAGATCAAGTATTTTGTTATTTTTGTCATTTTGTCTTTTGTTATCCTTTGGGCCTCACGGACAAAAACACGATAGAAGCTTCAAAGTTGAATAGTTTATTGATATTTGTAATGTGACAAGTTATTTTAAGAAGAATTCATCAAAGCTCAGTTTATTAAGATTTGATATAAACTATTTAAAGTAAAATTTAGGTTTTTTAATTACAATTCGTTAAAATCTGTGATGTTTTCCATGACGAAATACTTGATGAACAATCTAATGTCAAAAATGACACTGCATTTCTGTTTAATAATATCAAATCATATATTATTATTATCATCTACTAATATTGCAGCCAGGCCCTGTGTAAAGGTGAGAGTGGACTGTCAAGCACAGAGCTTCAGAATTTGTTTCGGTGGGCTTGGCATACTGATACAATTCTGTTAGCTCAGTGAGGAAAGCAATCACAAACTACCTCACTCCTCGTTTGTGTAGTACGCTCTTTGGACTAAAACATAGCGTTGAGGTCTGAAGAGTCACCTACAGTCGAATTGGCTATGGTACTATATACATACAATATTAAATTATATATTATATGATTTTCACTCACTCCAGTGTCTCCAGTATAAGTGAGTGAAAATCATATATTAAATAGAAATAGAGTGTCAGTTTTGATATTAGAAAATAAATTCATTAAAATCTCATATGATTAAGATTCGATCGACATTTTGTCTCAAATTGAGGTTTTAAAAACAATTCATTTAAACTCAGACAATTAATATTTAATCGACAAACTATAAATTTAGGTAATATAAAAGTTAATGAATTAAGATAAAATCTAATTCTCTAAATTTATTAAAAGAAGAGCATGGTTTTTTCCCTGTTCTGTCCAGCTCCTGATCGAACCAACCTAACATTTATGCTTCGACATGAAAGATTGCATCCTTAACACTGCTTAAAAAAATGATTTGGTTCGATTTTAATGGTTTTGTAGATATAGGTATTTCAAGTTCATTAGCATTTTGGACCAGCTAAAGTACAATTCTTGCCACGAGTTCCATTCATACGTACGGTGTGAACTTCCCTCCATGAATAGTAATGGGACAAACATGAAGAATAAACGGTCATCATGCTTCTAATTCTCACAGCAGCTCTAAAAACTGAGATAACGTCTGTGAAGAAAATATTGATTTTTAATAGACATGGGCAGACATTTTGCTGTAAAATTAATACATCGTTGGCGCAGTAATAAAAGTAGCAGCTTCGGTTTTGTGAACAGGTTTCGAGTGGTTGAAAAGAAGCCGATCGCGGCGAATTTCAGAAATCGATTGCCGACTGATTTATTACGGTTTCGGTAATGTGACAACTTATAAATAGCTGGGAATCACTTAGTGACCGGTGGCTTTTTAATAAATGAGTTATATAATAGCTTAGCTAATGACTTCTATCTAAAGAAATAGAGAGGGATCCATTGCTACGCATATTTATTAAGCTAGTTGCTCCCAAATTGAATATTTCTCAAAGGCACACTCATAGGTTGGAGAATTTGCTTGAACTGCTATTAAATTTTTTATATTACTCGCTTGCAAACAACTAATTTAGGAAAGGGAAACTCATTTGGGAAGCTTATCGCAGGGGAAGGCGGTAACGAAAAACGGATGTTTTGAAAATAATGATTCAGATAAAATTCACAAGACATCTATCACTTGAAGTTCAATTTCATTGTTGCTCTGATACACACATTTATTTTCCACAAAAAAGACCTACCGTATTCATATACCTATATATCAGGGCAATGGAATTAGTGTATCAATCTATAGAGAAGATATATTTACCACAGCTGTTTATATATCCATATATCAGGGCAATGAAATTAGTAGATCAGCTTATAGAGATCCTATAAAAAGCCTGATCGCATTTATTCACCTACAGCTGATGATAGCTCAAAATATATTTTGAAATTTTTTGCGAATTCCATATGGTGAAAACAACTGTTTTCTTAAATATAGTAATATATAGATATATTAATGAAGGGGTGAGAATCTATCCTTTTATTTCGCCTCAAAAAGGATGAAGGAATGGGTCAATTTCATTGGCAAACAAACTTGACCTGTCTAAAGATACCAAGAATCTGTATTTCAAATTTGAAGTTGATTGATAAAGGCGTTCGAAAGTTATCGTGGAACATACAAACAAACACACAACGCCTCGAGCCTCGAGTCAAAAGGAAGAACTCGCTTCGCTCGTTCAAAAATATATGAATTGGAGGATTCATCTGGTGGTTTCATCTGATGAATTGGAGGCGGCTCTGGTTTGAGCGCTTGTCTGTGATAAGATAAAGCTCTGGTTAGCTTCGTTTCCTGCAGCTTTGGGTTCGAATCTCATTCAGCAATGGATGTTTCTAATCATACTCTTATTCACCTCATTACCCACGCACAAGTCTCCAGGCTTCCGTGGGCATCAACCGCAATTTAAAAAAAAATCTCAAATTTTAAGAAAATAACTTTGAGTTTTCGTCACTAAAACGATGAAATTAGCCGGAAATGCCCTAGCTTTTTCTTAGTCGACCGCAACTGACCACAATAACTCTACTCAATGCCACTAATTCTACTTAATGCCGTATTGTAGAGTACCGTACGTGATGTAAACAAATTTTTGAACTCCACTAAAAGCTTACGAACTGTAGAAGTTTTGATATTTCACACTTTGGTGCTTTTTATTATTTCACAGCTTTCATTCAGTCAGGAAAAACTACAAAAAACCTACTGTCTGGATTGACATGCAAATCACTATAGGTTGATTATTACTTAGTTACCTGCTGTAAAATCCGTTCCCGGTGGTTCGGAACTCACCTAAAACTGTAGGTCCAACTTATCAATCATAATTATTGTAGCCCAACTCATTATTAACGCACAGGACTTCATCCTCCCAAAAAAAAGAAAGAAAGTTTATTCGTAAACGTTGGGTTAATATTAAAGTAGAGTATTAACTCTCAACACATGAATAAAAATCTACTTTTACTAAGTACTTATATTAATTTATACTTTTATACATTCGATTCTCATTCTTCACTATTAACTGGGGAAGTGATAGCCGCGAGCCGTAGCAGGTATCTGTTCAATCAGATAGAGATAAGCTGCATTCTCGTAGGTCCTGTTTGTAACGGTGACCGATTAGATTGGCCAGCAAAAAAGACACTGTTCTCTGCTGTAAAATCACTTCCCGGTGGTTCGGAACCCACCTAAAACTGTAGGTCCAACTCATCAATCACCATCATCCAACTCATTACCCACGCACAGGTCTCAGACCTATGTGGGCTTCATCCTAAAAAAAAAATACTTTTCTCCTTCACATTTTATGTAGAATTTTTCCAAACTAACATCGAATTTCTGCAGCTCTCTACTCTATAGTGAATTGATTCGATTTTCATTTCTGTTTGTGGCAGTTAGTTTTGTCACCATCACATAATTTCCTAAGCACATCGCACAAACCTACAACTTCAAGATTCGAGATCATGTAGGATCATCTTTAAAATAATCATTCAGAATAATTCATCCACAATTATAAATCTAACAATCTCATAAAAATTGTTACAGTACTAAAATAACAATATCCGGTTGGCAAGCAACCCGCGGGATTTGCCTTCTTTACTCATCGCCTCTAATTCAGTAGTTTTTCCATTCACTGCCATTATTTGTCTTACTGACAACTACAACCATTAATATATTAATAACAAGGATATAAATATGATGTCCGCAATCCTAGAGTTCTGGAGGAGTGTTCGTTTCACTGGAACTAAGAAAAAGAAAGAAAACCTAGAAGAAAAAAGAAAAATAATATTATAGAAATAAAAAGGAAATCTGCATAGATTGGCACACGCCAATTCGAGTGGGTTTCCCCATAGCAATTGCAGCATGTTGACCAGTTGTATGTATATACCGTTAAACAGTATATACAGATATAGGCCATGTTATCTCATTAATAAATTCGCACCTCCTATACTGTCTATTGAGTTGACTTTTCTCAATTGATATTGCATTTGTACAGCAATGCAGTTACAGAGTACCGATTCAATAAACATGTTAACTGTTTGCTTGTACATGCTACATCCTCGCCTTATCGATATATATATTGCTATAGATATTACGATAGATATATCGGCTTTTTCCCAACTGATTGCCAATATCGTACCACACAGGTTAGATTGTGTAGAATGCATCTTTGATAATGTACATATGTGAAATTTACGCATTATTTTCTTTCAATATTTTTTTTTTTTTGTAGATTACGGCTTGGAGACTCCAGTCAAGGAGTATAAGACAAGTCAGATAGGGAAGCGAGCCGTAGCAGGTATCTGTTCAATCAGAGAGATAAGCTGCGTTCTCGTAGGTCCTGTTCGTAAAGGTGACCGATTAGATTGGCCAGCAAAAAAGACACTGTTCTCTGCTGTAAAATCACTTCCCGGTGGTTCGGAACCCACCTAAAACGTCCAACTCATCGATCACCATCATCCAACCCTTTACCCACACACAGATCTCAGACCTATGTGGGCTTCATCCTCAAAAAAAAAAAAAAAAAATCAACAATTATACTCTTATACTAGATACCATAATTACTATATCAATTAGTTGAGGCGAGGCTTAATTTTTATGTGAAAGAAACTCTTGTACACTATAAAAAGCTTTATCAACTAAATATTTTTTCAATTTTTTTTTAAATATTTCTATACTTTCAAGACTCTTTAAAAAACTGCAGTAGCTTGTTGTAGAGTTTCCTACCAATATAACTAGGTTTTTGTTTGAATAAGCTACTATTGTAACTCACCAAGTGATAATCTCCTAGGCTTCTTGTATTATAATCGTGTACGTCAAGATTTTGGTTAATATCATTCGTTTTTACATATAAAGTAGCTCCATACACATATAAGCAGGGTACAGTTAGGAGACCAAGTCTCTTGAACAAGGCCTACATGAATCTAATCTATTTACTCTTTCTATACACCTAACCGCTTTCTTTTGGATCTTAAACACCCTATCAAGATTTTGTTTTGATGAATTACCCCATACTAAGATAGCATACCTAATATGTGACAGTAAGAGCCCATGGTAAGCTGTAAAAAGTATTAAGTATTGTCTTTGATACTCATCAATCACCATCATCCAACTCATTGCCCACGCACAGGTCTCAGACCTATGTGGGCTTCATCCTCAAAAAAATTAACTTTTTGTTATTCAATCTAGCAAGCTGTCGCAGGACAAATACCCCATCAGATGAAATTTTACAACATATTTTCTCAATGTGAGCCCAGGTCAATTGTCTATCCAACAAAACTCCTAGAAATGCAATGTTTTCTTTCTGTTGTATTAGACTAGAACCTCAAATATAGAATAATAATCCAGTCTAATAATTTGACTAGAAAGTCTGTGCATTTTGTTCTGCTAGTAGATGAAAGGTTTGTGAGAGTTTTGAGTTATTGTTAAATATTTCAAAGTGTTACTATTTGCAAGCTGTTCTGGGTTCGATTTCTCATCCAAAAATGGATAATTTTGGATCATTATTCATCTCATCACCCACGCATAAGCTACAAGCTCAAGTAGGAATCATCAACAATATTATGCTAATGAACATTCGAAGTTCAAGTGAATGAGAATAGTTATTGCTTCTATAAACATGCATGCTGTATGAAAAATCATTGATACTTCCTACTGCTGTCGATAAATCAGATAGTAGGATACAATTTTTTTCTTACTCACTTACATTAGTTGCTAAAAATGTAAAAATCATGACTATTTACAAAAGCTGAATTTAATTACATTATTTTGTATATTCAATACAAAAATCAGCAAGTGGGAAATAGAGTCAGAGAGAAACCATAAGAAGAAGACGGGAGCCAAGTGGACAGAAGAACGAAGAGCCATAATGAGAGAAAAATTGAAGGCTGCCTGGCAGAGAAGGAAATGCACATCTTCTGAGTGAGCTTTGCGTGATCAGTTTTCTGGTCTTTTTCGCATATAATAATAATAATAATAATAATAATAATAATAATAATAATAATAATAATAATAATAATAATAATAATAATAATAATAATAATAATAATAATAATAATAATAATAATAATAATAATAGTAATAATGATAATAATAATAATAACAAATAGCATTGGATAGCATTGGATTGAAGATCTGTCTCAGACCAATAAGACCACTAGTGGCACAGGAATTAAACACCAGGAAATAAAATAAAATAAATTCCTTAATTGATTAATAGGATTCATGATAGACCTACTACAGGATCCAACCAGAAAATAGATGAAAAATCATAAATTCATAGAATTAAAAATATTATTTTAAAGTTGAACCAGGAAGTAGATGTAACAGAGTAGTAATATGTTGTATCTTCTCCCCCTGAAAATGTTACTTTATAGAATACAGGCTTCTAGCACGAATCTGACCTGTTAATATGGTGCGAGCTGGAACACAATCGTTACTTAATTCAGGTCAAAGCACGTAACTGCTAAAATGGACCAGCCGTAATCTTGTTAGTAGCCATTGTAAGGCCCGACACAATATAAACCGAACTGAACATCTCCAATTAAAAGATAACATCTTTACTTTTCCAAACTCATCCTTGCGAGTGACAAAATCTTACATCTTCCCAATATAGTTTATGAATATTGGATGTTACGTAAGCTACAGCACACTTGTGCAACTATACAATAATACGCAAGGAGTTTCATATAAATTAATTGGGTCTCTAAGGACAATGAGCCAGTTTCAAATCAACTGTTTTGCTGTTCCTCATCAATTTTTTTGTCTTGACGTATTATTTTTTTATACTTTTAATTAACTCGAAAACCTGAATCACATCTTATTATCGAATTGTAAGTTATGGTTTGATCTTAACGTACTTAAAGGTCAGATGAACATAGAATATATCAATAAGCTTCCTGGGAGTTGAAATTTAATTAAAGACTTGAGAGAAATGCGTGTTACTTTTGTGCAAGAGGCCTAAGTTGTTTTTTGCAAATATTAAGCCATCTTAGGAGTTAAATCGTGACAAAAAATGGGTTTAAAAATGGATTTCCTTGGTTGAAGTGATAAGAATGGGAAGAACATCGTTTTTAACTTGAGGCCTATGTGGGTAGAAGAATTGGAATAGTTCATGCAGTGAGTTTATTAAAAAAAGTGTTTCCGAAATTTTCCTAGCTGATCAGAGAGGCCTCCTTCGTTGTTTTCTTACTCACCACCTTTCAATGAAGGAATATTTCCAATTTAAACCTCCTCTACGACTATAAGGGTAGAAGTTAGTCCTAGTTTGGGGTTTTTTCAAGTTTTGCGCTTAGCAAAACATTTAGGATTCATTTTCATGTTTTACATTTAGATGTTCATATAAACGATTTTCAATAAATAAGTTCTATACGTTTCATTAAAATCGAAATAAGAAGGAGATTATTTTATTATCTTATATATAGGATTTCATATAATTTTTATATATTATACATTTTATAAATTTATTGGAATACCCTCCGCTTAGTAAAGTAATTTCCTGCTGAGAGTTTTACATAATCTTTCATCGATGAATTTCAAAGAACCGTTATTTATGAAAAAAATTTTCCAGTATTTTGATAAATGCCCAGACATCCCTGTATAGATCACGTCTGTGATGTACAAATCTCGATGTACAAATCAACATAAAATTTTGTCATACTCTGCCAACAACTTTGTCAACAATAAACACACAAAAGCTAGGGCTAGGTCAGGATGTCAAATTCAATAAATAACTTCAAGTTTCTTTGTTCTTAATGGTGAACGACATTAAAAAATGCAAAAGTAACGTTACTATCCACATTTTTCGTGTTCATTTATTGAAAAGTTTCGTTATTTTTTAAAGAAATTCGTCCATTTTGATCAAAAAGTAATGAATAAAGTAATTCCTCGAGAAACATTTCTAGGATTCTGAAAAATTCGGGTACTTTTGTGCTTTCGGTTGTTTTTGATGAAGAAATACCGTTAATTATGAAGAAATTTGTCAATTTCATTCGAAACTTATCGTTATTCTTTAAGAAATTCCATAAATACTGTTACATTTTGTGGTCTTATCTGCGTTCTTAATCGTGAAGTATAATCAGATATCGTACCCGTAAGGGTCTCCCCACCACGAAAAGCCATACGAATTTACTTTACTTATCAGATATCGTAGAATATCGTTAATTTTTGTATTCTTCTTTGTTTTTTTATTGAAAATCACTGTTATTTCAAGAGAAATTTGATGATTTCTATCGAAAAGTAACTTTATTACTGAAAAACACGATAAATACCGTTAATTCACCACTTTCAGAATAAAGACATTTAAATAAATTACGACAAATTTGAAGTGCATGAATAAAGTACATAATTTGAAGTGCATATGATGCACAAGTGCACTATTACCTACGATATCATTGAACAGGTCAGTTCAAACCAAGAATCCGAATAAGAATTTTTTGTGATTCTAACATTTCCTAGAATTTCAAAATTATGAGGTAACGAGAGTACACAGATAAGAGAGCTCGCGATTGCTTTATCAGGATCAGATTTCTAGACGATTGTGGAAATTGAAAAGTATGTTATAATTTTTATGTACCGACTGAGGATTTTATTATTATTGTCGTACACTGCATGTGTCAGATGGCTGGTGTATCGTGGACACGCGCTATAAGCCAACTACTATTGTCAGAGAATATCAGCTTACATCAACTTTACATCTGAATTATACAGGGCTGGACCCTGGATGCTGGAGTGAGAGGCTGTAGTAACTGGAGATGAAGGTAATTGTGTGACTAATAACATAAATCTGATATCCGATAAGCAGTTGAGCCAACAGTATTGCCTGCAGCCAGCCACATTCTAACCAGACATTAATTCCACTCTGTATTATGTTCATGTATTTGTAACGAGGTAAGAAAGTGTCCGTTGTTGGGTGATGTAGAGAACTTGACTTTAAAGCACCCCATAACGCATTCTTGCCTTTCAATTTGCAGTGCGCACCTGAAAAGGCTGAAATCACCTTCTAGCTCTCTGTGTACTGGTCAACAACAGCACTGCAAATTCACATAACCGCTTCATATAGTAGTGCGGCTCCTCTGTTACATCCCAACCTTTATCTGGAGAGTAATTTCAAGATTGTAATGTAAGATTAGAAAAATATAAGAAAAAAGATGAGAAAAACAAAAAACAACCATGAAATAGTCATACCATACCTTTCAATTCATAGCTCATTGGTTCTGTTTAGGGCTAAAGATATACTGCCCTTGAGATACTTATAATTTTTTAAAGTACTGGAGGTTTTCTTTGAGCGAAATGGCCTGTCCGGAAATGCATTACTTTATAGTCACCCAGCACTCCGTGTTTCGGAGGACACGTTAAGCCGTCGGTCCCGGTTGCATATAAAAAAAAGCAGTCGTTAAAAAAGCGGCGAGGTGGAACTACCCGTAAGGGTCTCCCCACCACGAAAAGCCATACGAATTTACTTTTTACTAAGGGCAGGAGGATCAATTATTCCACCTAGACCTAAAAAGGAGAAATTTAGGAGATTTTCTTTGTATGTTGCTCCACGAATATATAATATGTTGCCTTTTGAAATAAGAGCTGCAAATAAATTGAACCGTTTTAAATATTTTCTTAAGAAGTGGCTATTGGAAAAGGATTCTGTGGAAATTTTATTTTGAAGATACAAGAGGATAATGCATATCCCTTGAGTCTATATCACTGAGAGTATTGTATCACTTTTGTTTAGAGTATTCTTTGCATAATATCGTATTTTTTTAAGTATAAATAAATACTTTATTTCCAATCAATAATTAATTAAAACTATAAAACAATATAATATATATTAGCAAACTAAATGGGAATCTAATAACTATAAAACTGCAATTTTTGAGAAATAATTTTTGGAAATTACCCTACTCAACTATGGTTTACCCATGTTCTAGAGTAGGGGGGGGGGGGGGGGGTTAGTGCGGAATTATTAGGTAAGTGAGCTCACATGTTGTTTGAGATAATTATTTCCAAGTTTTGCCTTCCTGTATTTAATATCCATTTGTGGACTGCAGATTTGAATCTTGTTTCAGATGCTGTGCTCTTGATGTTTTCAGGAAGCAGGTTGTACAATTTGGGAGCTAAATGGTTGAAGTGTCTCTGGTATAAGGCTTTCCTTGCTACATTCGCAATAAGAAGGTGCCTGTTTCTTGTATTGTGACTATGGTTTCTGTTTTCAAAGTGTGCTGTGTTCCTGTGTATTCTCTGGATTATTTCTTTGGAGTAGAGTTGTCTTGGATCCATCACACCAAACTCGTAGAATAGCTGGTCTGATGGGTAACGTGGCGGATTTCTTCTTATAACTTTTATGATGAGTTTCTGAACTTTTATGAGGGGGTCAATGTGGGTGTAGCTCGTTCCACCCCAACCCACGATTCCATAGGTTAGTAGAGATTGAACTATAGAAAAATAGACCATCCTCAGACACTTCGGATTGACTAGTGATATCAGCATTTTGAATTTGTAAATTGTTCTCCTTAATTTATTATTAGTGAATATTATTAGTATATTATTATTAATGAAACTTTTATGTATAATTAGTATGGGCTATGTTAATTATTAATTAATTAACAAGAAAACCGTAGATTGTTGAACTGCTATCATCTTTCTTTTTTGAGTTTTAAGTTTCGATTTTCTTAGAATTAAGTTATACTATGGTATTATAAATGTTCTGGATGAGGTATTCCAATATTAATGTTATATTCAAAAGAAGCACAGCGTTTTTCTTTCTACTATTAAGCTACTCTAAGCTTGACCCCGCACAGCTTTGTCTCAGGGGTGGCATATCAATTTATTTTTCCAAACTCCATTGTATTTTGATACTGTTTTTATTTGTTTGTTTGTTTTTAATTTTGATTGGAAAATAAATTATTTATTTATTATTTATTTAATTTGCGGTGCATCTCAATATACATCTGACCCACTGAGAGCATTTCATAATAATGAAATAATCTTGAACTGGAAGACTGCAAATATGAACATTCTTCCCTCGAGGGAATAATATAGAAGAATTCTGTAACGCCTACACTAGACCTTTTCCTCAGGGCAGTCCCAGGTGGGATCATGGGGTTCTTGACCCCTCAAAATCGGATATTTACCAGTTGAAGAGAGACAATCTTGCAAGAATGGTCAGCAAAGCATCCCATTTCTGACCCCTTCCTTGAAATCAGTTGTTATTTCATAGAGAAGGGGAAGGAAGAATGTGTAATCTAGCAAGGGTCATCAAAATATCGCATTTTTGACCCCTCAAACTCCCCATTTGGGACCACTCCTGCCTTTAACGCAAACCACTTTTAGAAGTTCTATTGAAAGAAAATAGAAAATAATATCAGTTTCAATTGATCAAACACTGAAAGAAGGACAAATATTACATGATAATTAATTTCGAAATTTTTTTGAAGCAGTGGGGGTTTTTGGCATATTAGGGCATGATTTATTCAAGGGAATTCTACAATTTTTACCAATTTCCTGAATGTTAACAAAACTATTATTGTCAGTATTTCGACATTTTTTTCAACTCTATACCTTATGCTAGAAACCTCTACTGCTTCAAAAAAAAATTCGAAATTAATTATCATGTTAATATTTAGCAATTTAATGAGAATTGTAACATCATTCAAAATAAGTAAAAGTGGGAAAGCTGTCTAGGAAAATGAAAGCTTCTGATTGGCTGCAATGGATTCATGTGATTGGTTATAGGCAGACACCTGACGGCTGACACATTACTAGTGACAAAGGAGACCTAACCTAAAAGACAGACTAGAACGTCAATAACAAACTATTTTCGTTCAATTTTCTTTTGACATTCATCATTTTTTAAGCTTTCATCTATCAAATTGTTTTCAAGCAACTGCTTTCCTTTTTCTTTAGTACATTTTTTTCAAATTTGACTATTTGATAATGAAGCCGATTTGCCGTTATTTGTGATGGCTACCTAATTTGTGATTGACCTACCAAACATGATAAAATCGTGTGAATCTCGATTATGAAAGAATAATCCAGGCTACTACTAAATAATAAATTAATTGCTCAATTTACTTGGTACCAAATGTTCTAAAACGAATTTTTATGTATTTTTTCCTGGATTTCTTTTTCCATGACGAACTGCGTTGTTAATATTAACTTTTCAAGTGAATTCAACGACTTGCAGTCAAAGTTTTATTAAAATAAGTAGTATTTCACTTACTTCTGTAGGCCGAACGTTTTCGAGTTGTTTTTTTTTTGAGGATGAAACCCACATAGGTCTGAAGTTATATATATAAAAGACAATAGATTTAGGAACTGTAGACTAAGCAGTATGTACTAGTATTTAAACCGCTGTTCGATTATTTCTCTGGTCATTCTATTACTATCCGTTAGCTAGCCACTATGTATGTTTGTTTTTCATTAAATAAATCTTTTTAAAAACCGAGTTGTGCGTTCCGTTATCTTATCTGGCGCCCGTGCACAGGGACTACAGAAGTTTTTTCGGTAAAAGTTCAATTAACTTTTTCGCGACCAATGTTCTCGAGTGCCGAAAAACGTGAGTGTTAACTCTTCATCTGTGGTTCAACTTTAAACCCTACCCGGACCAGCTCAACTCTAACTACATCCTGGCAAGCGGACGTGACATTTCCCGATACGACGCCTGCAGAACTTTCCGCAGCCCAGCGTCGGACGAAGAAGAAGACCCGGATCAGGACCCTACTGGTGTAAGTCCTTCCGTCAACAGAGAGATCATCCTTCGACAATCAAGGTTAGATACTTTATTATCTAATATTACAATGGCAACTGTTAACAAGCCTTTACCTCACGAACTTTTGAAGTGCATACCAAGATACGATGGAACATCCTATAAATTACCACAATTTATTTCAACATGTGAAGATCTATTCAAAGCTTACTGTACAGATGACATTAAAGAGAAAGTTGGAAATCATTGGCTTCTTTTCAAAACTGCTATGTGCCATCTTGAAGGACCAGCGGAAGCTGTAGCCTATAACAATAGTTGCTCAACCCTAGTAGAATTGATAAATAGTCTAAAACAAAACTTTGCAGACAATAGACCTGTACCAGAATTGATAGCTGAAATATCCGTTATGACTTCCTTCAGTAGAGAGCACCCGATTGAATTTCTAAACAGGCTAGAAGAAAAACGTACTCATGTACTAACTAAATACAAAATTGATGGAGTCTCAGGAGAATTGTTGAAGAACCTAATACAACAACTAAATGCAACCCTAGTAAACACCTTTGTTCATGGAGTCCATCCAACGTTAGGATCCCACCTACAAGTACTTCAAATTCAAAACCTAGACGAGGCCAGAAGTAAACTAATTAATGATTGCAGCATAGTTCTACAACAACTAAACCTAAACAGAACAACAGATATGATAAATAGAAAAGAAAACAGATTCTCTCAAGCTCCAAATGCTTACAGAATCCCCAACTATGAAAATAGTAATCAAACACAAGGAAGACAAAACAGAAACTCTCAAAATTTTTTTCAAGGGAGACAACGTAGATTCCAAAACAATCAAAGATTCTATCAGCCAAACTTCCAACAACAGAGCTTCTACACCGAATCGCAACAACCTAACTTTCGGCCTCAACACTATCAACAAAATGTTTCAAATCAAAACTTCCAACACAACTTTCAACAACAAAGAAACTTTCAACAACAAAATTTACAACAACAACGTTTTCCACAACAGAGCTTTCAACAGCAAAACAGTAATTTCCAACCCAATACCCAAGTAAATTCATCAAACACAGTATCCATGCGCACACAAAGGACAGATCCAGTACAAAAATTGAGAAATTATAGATCACCCTATGAAGTAAACTACTTGGAAGAAGAACCAGAAAATAGTTACAATCAGAGCTCGATTGAAGCTATGCAATCTCAAATAAACTCTCTGACTGAATCACTCAACAAACTAACAGACCATTTTTTAGGATCAGGCCCCCAGTATGCAGAGGACCCCCCCAGCGATTCGATCTAAACATCTTGAACAAATCTCTTCCTTACTTTGTTGATCAAAAGGATAGAAAATGGCTAGTTGATACAGGATCTGCTAAGAATTATGTGCATCCATCCTTAGTCTCTCCTGAAATAGCTCGAAACAAGGAGGACTTTATTGTGAAAACTCCTAATGGGGAAAGTAAAGGAAATGAGTATATTTTTTGTAACATAGAAAATGTATTTTCGCAACCTCATAGGATAAAACTGTATATATTTGATTTTTCAAATAAGTACGATATACTTCTTGGGCATGAGACTATGCGTGCCTTCAAAATGAATGTGAACTTTGATACTAATAACCTTGAATATAAAGATGGAAAGAAAGAATTGTTGTTTTTGTTAGATAATAAGAGTATTACATTGCAACCAGGCTATAACGTGATTTCGATCCCGGTTAAGTCACCCTCAAATATGACAACAGGATTAATTAAGGAAGTAAATAGTGATAAATATAGAATTGAAGAAGGACTTGTTAATATTGATAGTAATGAATGTATGTGTTTAGTTTTTGCCCATGAACTCACGACCATTTGTCCAGAGCCTATGGAAGTAGAACAAATAGAAACTATAATTGATTGTAAAGGATTTGAGAAACCGTCTAAGTCGAAATGTTCAAAACTAATAAATGAAATTCCAAACCTTTTAAGAACTGATCACATGAATGAAGAAGAAAGAGTAAACATCTTAAAATTAGTGAAACAATACCCTGAAATTGTGAAACTTGAACATGAAATATCTAGTAGCAAGAACTTAATGAAGCACAAGATAATCACTACAGATGAGAACCCGGTTTATACAAAAAACTACAGGCATCCCCAAATATTTAGAGAAGATATTCAACTAGAAATAGAAAAACTTTTAAAGAACAAAATAATTCAGAACTCGAACTCACCCTATAATTCACCAATTTGGGTGGTACCAAAGAAACCAGATGCGTCAGGTCAACGGAAAATACGGATGGTGATAGATTTTCGAAAACTGAATAATAAAACTGTAGATGAAAAATATCCATTACCCAACATAGAGGACTTATTTGGCAAGATAGGACGTGCTACTTATTTCTCAGCAATTGACTTAGAATCAGGATTTCACCAGATTGACCTGCACCCAGATTCCGTTCCAAAAACAGCATTTTCCACTGAAAACGGTCACTATGAATTTCTTCGCCTCCCGTTTGGGCTGAAAAATTCACCAAGTTTTTTCCAAAAGTGTATGGACACGATTTTCGCCAAAATGCCTAATGTTTTGGTGTATATGGATGATATCATTGTGTTTTCTGATAACCTCACTGAACATTTAAAACACCTCAAGTCAGTATTTGAAAAATTGAAAGAGCACAACTTGAAAATCCAGCTTCATAAAACGGAATTTTTCAAACGTGAACTATTGTACTTAGGTCACATTATCTCGGAAAAAGGAATACAGCCAAACCCCTTGAAAATAGAAGCAGTAAAGAATTTCCCTCTGCCTCGTACGACAAAAGAGGTCAAACAGTTCTTAGGACTTACAGGATATTACCGAAAGATGATTAGAGACTATGCAAAAATAGCGAAACCCCTCACAACAGTTTTAAGTAAAGAAAAATCATTCAATCCGAACGATAAAGACTTCAAAGAAGCATTTGAGAAACTGAAACTTATGTTACAAAATGGACCTATCCTACAATTACCAGACTTTTCACGTCAATTTATACTTACATGTGATTCAAGCAACTTCGCGATGGGAGCTGTTCTTTCTCAAATATTTGATGGGAAGGACCTACCAATAGCGTTTGCATCCCGCACTCTCAATAAACATGAAGTGAACTTATCGACTATACAAAAAGAGCTACTAGCAATCGTTTGGGCTTGCAAACATTTTCGCCCTTACCTGTACGGAAGAAAATTCTTAATACAGACGGATCACAAACCCTTACAATGGTTACACAATATTAAAGAACCAAATTCAAAACTCATTAGATGGAAACTCTACTTAGAGGAATTCGATTTTGAGATAAAATATGTAAAAGGTCGTACAAATTATGTAGCCGACGCATTGTCCAGAATTCCAAGTCAACCTGTCCACATGTTCAACCCAGAACCAGAGGATGATTTAGAAGATATAAGTCAAGAAGTTTTGGACCAATTTCTTCGTGAATGTAGAAGTAAAAATAGAGTTAATAATAATGAAGATGCTGCAAGTATTGCTGTAACAATTCACTCTCAAGATAGTTCAAATAGTCAAGTTGTAATAATGGAAGAAGACAAAATCATGAATGTGGAGCATAATCAGTTAATATTGGAAAAAGGTACCGATCCCCCCAAAGTTCAGAAAATTTTCGATAAAACCAGATTGACTTTCTACATTCTAGACCCGTTTGATAAAGAGGAAATCAATGCTAAATGTCTAGAATATCTAATACCTAACACAACATACGGTATTTATTGTTACAAGAAAAGAGCTCTTGAACTTGATTATGAATTGATGCTCGCCAGCTTTGTTAGTATAATAACGGAATCGTTTCAAACAATAAAGCTGAAACGTTATAAGAAGATCAATCTAGATGTTACAGAACAAGAAGAACAAAAAGACATAATCGCAAACTATCATCGTGGAAAAACATGCCATAGAGGAATAAATGAAAGCTACAATCACATTAGAAAAACCTACTATTGGCCGTCAATGCTTCGAGATATAACGGACTACATCAATAAATGTCAAATTTGTTTAAAAGTGAAGTATGATAGGAACCCAGTGCAAGTAGAATATAAAGTTGCTCCTACACCACACAAGCCTTTTGAAAAACTGCAGATGGACACTTTTCAGTATGATAAGATAAAATTTCTTACAATAATAGATTGCTTTTCTAAACGGTTATCAGCGTACCCCTTGGAAAGTTTGAATCAAATTGAGATTCAGAGGATCATATTCGACTACCTTTCATCTTTCCCAACCCCGAAAGTAGTGCAAATGGATAATGGACGGGAATTCGATAACAACAGCCTACGAGAATTTTTCAAATTATACGACATTGAACCATACTACGTGACACCTGGCCACCCTGATTCGCAAGGACTACTAGAACGAGCACATTCCACCCTCATCGAAATTCTTAACGCTCTTCAATTGGAAAACAAGAATAGAAAAACAGAAGAAAACATGAAATTAGCCCTGATAGCATTCAACAACACACTCAATTCGAATCTCAAACTAACACCCATGGAGATAACGTATGGAGTTTCCAAGAATCCATATATGAATGATTTGACTAACACATTAGTGACAGAAGAACGAGCCAACGATTATCTAGATCAGCTGAAAACAATCCACAATTTTGTCAAAGGAAAAATAGTAACCGAAAAGGAGACACGAACTACAAGAATAAACCAAGACCGTGAAAAAGAATTTGAAATTCCAGAGGAACCGTACATTAAGACGACGTTCAACAAGAAGAATAAACCGAAATATTTCAAAGTGACATATGATAAGAACACCAATCTAGCGACGAATTCGAGAGCAATTCAGAAACGTGCTTTCAAAATCCATCCCAATCGAATTAAACGACCGCGAAAAGTGAACAAAATTAATAATAATTCTGTTTCAGATGAAAGGACACCTCCAACGAAGAAGAAACCATCCAAAGATCCGAAACCAGACAAATCTCAACCTGGCAGACCTCGCCGTCCTGATAATCAGCCTGGCAGCCCTCAACCTGGCCCCAGTAGACGCATTCAAGACGACTGACCTCACACGAACGGCAGGAGTCATACCCATAAAAATTCAGGACGCCTTCATTATCAACAGAACCTACACTTACGTGCATAACATTAATATAACAACTCTACATGACGAACTTTCCAAACTTAGAAATTCAGTACAATTGTTAAATAGAAGAGAAAAAGATACAACAAAAACTAAGTTACTTCAATTACATTTAGATCAAGTTACAATGAAATTCGATCACATTTTGGTGAATAAATTAAGAGTAAAGAGAGGTCTTATTAATGGATTAGGTTCCGCTATTTCTTGGTTAACAGGAAATATGGATGCTGACGACAAAGCCAAATATGATGAGATTTTGCAAAAAGTACATTCAAACGAAATTAATTTAGAACACGATCTTAAGAATCAGGTTTCAATCAACAAAAATTTAATTAGTCGCTTTAACAATGGAATCGATGTAATTCATGCTAATAATTTGAAGCTTAACAATTATTTTAATTCCGTAAGCAGTAAATTTGATTCAGTAGAGCTAAATGAGCAGCATCATATTTTGTTTGACACTCTAACACTTATTCACAATAGAATAGATGACATAGAAACTAGTCTGGAATTTTGTAAACTTAACATAATACATTCAAGCATTCTCACTTTTGACGAAATGACACGTGTCATCAAGGCCATTAAATTACAATTGATATCCGATGAGCCTAACGTACTATGGGAATTAGGAAATGTTCATTGTTCCATTCATAACGATTTTATTTCTTATTTTATTGAATTACCGATTGAATCTAATTTGTACGAAACACTTTTTATGCTGTCTTATCCTGTAAAAACAGATAATGAAATAATTACAATACATGTTAATCCATCATTAGTTATTAGAGGTCAAGAATTGTATCAAGGCGATTGCCAGTTATTAAATAATAAATATTATTGTAGAAATGCAACAAAGGTAGTTAACAAATGTATAGAGGAATTGGTTAGTGATAAGAAAATATGTAGTTGTAGAACTTTAGTTATTAAAGGGTATGAATCTTTTATTAAGTACATTCCTATTATAAATCAATATTTAATGTTTAACATTAGCACGAGTTCAATAGTTCAAGGTTCGAGAAATATTGTAACATACCCAAAATCAACTCAACTATTAGCACTTGAAAAAGATGAAAAATTGTTCAATTTTAGTAAACCATATACATTCTGGGAGAGTAATATTATGTATCCAACTGAAGTACCGACATATATAAATAAAATAATCACTAATTTGACTTTTGATGAAATAAATAGAGCAAATACTAATTTAGAGCCACTAACGATTCTTGAAGATTTTGTAGTTAACAGAAATTTATCCGAATATGTAGTTTATATATTAATGATCTGCTTGATACTTATTATATTATATGTTGTTTTTCATTATCATGTATTCAATAACAATTTAGCAATTCAAGAACAGAAATCAGATAAAGTTAAAAATCACTTAGATACTTCAGAAATCTTTCTCACACCTCAACTACCCTTATGAAGGTGAGGACACCTTCATCTTGAGGGGGGAGGAGTTATATATATAAAAGACAATAGATTTAGGAACTGTAGACTAAGCAGTATGTACTAGTATTTAAACCGCTGTTCGATTATTTCTCTGGTCATTCTATTACTATCCGTTAGCTAGCCACTATGTATGTTTGTTTTTCATTAAATAAATCTTTTTAAAAACCGAGTTGTGCGTTCCGTTATCTTATCTTGAGACCTGCGCGTGGGTAATGAGTTGGATGATGGTGATTGATGAGTTTGGACCTACAGTTTTAGGTGGGTTCCGAACCACCGGGAAGTGATTTTACAGCAAATAAAAGTTTCTTTTTTGCTGGCCAATCTAATCGGTAACCGATTATAGTTCTAAAAATAATCACAATCCAGCAGAAACCACTGATGGAATAATATGAATACGAATCAGGGCTACACTACCTGTCGTGATAAGTATAAAGAACATTGATTGAGGATTTCTTTGAGAATGATACGAATACTGAATTAATCTTCAAAGAAACAATATGAATAGCACACACCAGGTCACCTATTACACTTTTTATGAGGTGATATTTACAGAACGGCACTTTAACCTATTATTTCCATCTAGTTTTCCGGGGATAACAATTACATATCCTTTCCAGTCCTCCAATGCTAGGTTCGGCGTGTAAAAACGTGCATCCATTATTTTGTGGGCAGTCAATCGGCTATCGTTGAAAGGCGGACCCACTACGGTATTTGCCAACTTATAAATCGGTTTCCACATAATTTTTTCCACCAGATAACATCATAGATGTTACGCTACCGAACAAACCGGGTTATTAATTTTGGGAGTTGTATTAGTGTGTGTTTGTGTGCGGTGATTTTTTCTAAACGACCTCAGAGAAGTAGTGATTGCGCTGGAAGGTTCAATAGAAAAAATAAATTAACAGTTGGAAGATAGTATCTGGGTAGAGAGGTGCCATTATTAAACGCGAGCGGTTAATATGGAGAACCTTGTACGAAATTATAACGACTGCTGCGTCGATTATATTCCAGCCAAGTGTAAACAGCGAGCTGGAGAAATTCGCGTAGCGTTTTTAACATGTTTTCAGTCGCCCATGGCCGTCGTCTAAATAATATCTGGCGGACTAATGGTCCGAGTGAGAAGCCTTCATGTCACGACGACGCAAGGCGAAGGCTGACGCTACAATCGCCTGTTGCGGCTGCTGCGCGGTCCTTGCAACGCTAATTGCCACAATCGCGCGCGCTGTTTCTAAATCCGGTCGCTGAGCACTTGAAACTTGGAACACTCTTTTAATTTTGTGGCTGATGTCTCCTAATGCGAGTAACATCGTCTCATCTCTCCATCCCCCCTTCTATTTTTTAAACAATCGCATCCATAATTATTAATTTCTGCTGTACTATACCTTAAAATATATATTTGTTGTATTTATAATCTTTTCTACTCAAACTATTCAACCATTATGTTTACTTTTCAAAAACAACTGTACTTCACTTCAACTAGGGGATTAGATTAGATTAGATTACTTTATTCATGGTAACTTTACAACCAGTGGCGGATTAATGAATTTTTATGGGAGGGGGCGACATACCCCAAAAATACCCGTTGGTCGGGGGGGGGGGGGGTATGGGATAAAATTTTTGGAAATTTAGTAGCCTTTAACCACATTTTACACCATTCTAGCACTTAAAATGTAGTAGAAATATAATTTTCTCGTGTTTAAGAACAATCAAATTTCCCCTAGCTAGAGTAGTTTATTTCTGTATATTCATGTGGAATTAGGAATACATATTTTTTATACAATATTTTTTATAATACATAATTTTTATACAATATTTGTCTTGAACAAAAATTGCTTTGCTAGCTTAATTTTTATCAAAATTTACAGATAAATGAACAGAGTCTAAGCAATCGTGATGATTTTTAGACCTATATATATATATTTAAATTAATCTCAACATTCTTTCATGTTTCATAATACCAGTACTACAATAAATATGTATTAGGTCAAAAACAAACAGAGATTTATATGCCCCTACCTATTCTATAAAAGATTAATCTTATTCAAACTAATTTCACTTGATATTAGATTTCCTTCATTCTCTGTCATTTGTTAATTCGTCATTGGATTAAAATTATGTCAACAGTTAAAGATAAAGTAAAGTTAATATAGAAAATAAGGCAAAATAAGTATTACAACATTTGTTAATTCCCGGCCGGCGGAGGCGGAGTGGTAAGACAAGTTGGAGGTATTCCGTCTGTGGCGGGACAATTAAAATTTAACCGTGTGCATGTCACAAGTGTTACCCTTTTTAATTTTTTAAAATGTGCAAGCTCACGGGGGGGGGACGGTCGCCCCCTCCGCCCCCCCCTTTAATCCGCTTTGTTTTTCAAATGTGCGCGTACATACAATATTTGAACATCACATAGAAAGTAGATCTGATTGATACTATTTACATTTTGTTGGAAATATTTAAAGTGATCTAATGGGTAGAGCTAATGAAATGAAACTGCAAGTGATGCATTTACATGAAAAGGCGAAGTTTGGACAAAAATTCGTCCATTCGATCTGATCCATTCGGGGATCTGAGAGTTCCTAATATTAATAATACTTTTATCATTCATATACATTGTAAATTTACACAAACAAATTCATCTGAATCTGAATCCCACACACATGCGTTGCCACGCTATCTCTCACTGTGTACACTAAAGGCTCCCTGCACTACCTCATTCTCACTCTCTCTCTGGTTAAGTGTCAAGAATGGACGAATCTTTGTCCAAACTTCGCCATTTCATGTAATTGCATCACTCAGATTGTCATTACCATAGTTAATATCGTACAAATGAGATCATTGTATATAATATCTTGCACTATAAAAAAAAACAAAAACATTATCTGAGTTCACTATAGTATCTATGTGATGTTGATAATCTTGTTTATAACAATTCATATGCGTAATTTGTGAATTTACATGAATAAAGAAATCTAATCTAATCTAATCTAATCTAATCTAATCTAATCTAATCTCTGTCCACTGCTCTCTCAGATATTTTTCTTTCAAAACTACTCCCTCAAAATAATATTAACATTTGAAAAATCATTGTACGTCATTTTATATGAAAGCTGCTAATCAATAATAAGATTAATTATTGTCACAACCACATTTATTGAAAACCGTGAGATAATAGTTTCAGTTGTTACACCATTATCAATCGAGAGATTCTAGTTTCGGTTGTTACACCATTATTAATCGTGAGATACTAGCTTCGGTTGTAACACCAGTATCAATTGTGAGATATTAGTTTCCGTTCTTACAACATTATCAATCGTGAGATACTAGTGTTGGTTGTTACACCATTATCTATCGTGAGATACTGGTTTCGGTTGCTACACCATTATCAATCGTGAGATACTAGTTTCGGTTGTTACACCATTATCAATCGTGAGATACTAGCTTCGGTTGTAACACCAGTATCAATTGTGAGATACTAGTCTCGGTTGTTACACCATTATCAATCATGAGATACTGGTTTCGGTTGTTACACCATTATCAATCGTGAGATACTAGTTTCGGTTGTTACACCATTATCAATCGTGAGATACTAGTTTCGGTTGTTACACCATTATCAATCGTGAGATACTAGTGTTGGTTGTTACACCATTATCTATCGTGAGATACTGGTTTCGGTTGTTACACCATAATCAATCTCAAACAAACTAAAACTGAAGTACAGAGTATCTTAATAACTACTAAACACAGAATGATACTATCATTAAAGTTTGATTGAGATTGATAATGGTGTAACAACCGAAACTAGTATCTCACGGTTATCAATAAATGTGACTGTGACAACTTCAAGAGAGTTGCAAATCTTGATAATACTGTTATCATTCATATACATTGTAAATTTGCACAAGCGGTCATCTGTATCTTTATATGTCACTTGCAGGCTTTGCACTCGATTTGTCATGTTTTTCCTTTTTGTTTTTGCTTGTCGACTATTTGAAGCTGTGAGAATGATTTTATTTTTTTCCCGCTGATGAAGGCCATATGAGTCTAAGGCTTGTTCGGCTTATAAGGTTTGTGCAAGGGTAATGATGTGAATGATATTGCTAATAACTTATTATAAATAGTGGACCAACATTTCCATAATTATGATTGTATCACGAACCAAGTAGAGTAATAGAGATAGAGCTGCCGGCCACCTTTTCAAGCGCAGTCCCGAGAACTGTTGACTGAACAAATGACACCTCTGTTGCCGCGCTCAGCGAGCTGTCAACCAATCTCTTATTCACTTGGAAAAATGTTGAGAATTATTTAAAAAAAAAAAGGTTAGTGAAAGTCAGTTTTCTGCAAGAATTTATTTTTAGAGGAAAGCTCTAACAGCATAGTTCTTTCGGAGATTTATTCATTAATTTGAAACTTTGCTTATTTTTTTATTACAAAAATATGGGAGAAGTGATATTTAATGTTAGCCTCTTGAGTATCACACGTGTTAATATTTATTGGGGTGGCTCAATTCACCCTTATGTAAATTGGAATCTCGGCGAGCGATTTTATTTTTCAATTTAAATCGATTAGTTATTCCTCCCCAACAATGGTCATATAGGTAGAAGTACCCACTAACAAGTAAATAGATATTTCATCAATACAACACTAATAATCAAGGATAACAAAATACCAATTTTTCTTTTTTTATCTTTGCTAATAATCTACAAATAACAATATGTTTATGAGCAAGATTATTGGATAATATTGATCTATGTAATCAACTATATAATATATCTTTGATTAGATAGATATATTATTATATGTGATAATAGGCGTCATAATAAAATTTAATTGAAGAGAATTTTAGTTTTACGCAATGAGTTGGAATTTTCGTCAGGTTGATTAATAAAGTCTGGTTCACATTGAACTTTTACACTAGTTATCACTCCAGGGAGTAGCTATACTAAAAGCCTCGAGGGGAGAGATTGCTCTTGTTGTTTCAAGGCATGGGAGCTTGGGAGGAAGGAGCTTGGTCGGCTTGTACTGTCAGCCACTCGCTGGTTTGTTAGCGTGTATACTCGCTCAGTATAATCGAAAACTCAATTTTTCATATGATTTAGTCAAACGTAGTACAATTTTATTTTTTATAAAATGGTATAAGCTGTTCTTGCATTGCTATCAAATTTAACGTTAAAACAACATTTTCTGATTCCAAGTATCAAATATTTCAAGATTGATTAAAGACCCACTGTGTACACTATGTTTTGTAGAGAACAAATTAATCATTCAAATTATATGGAATGGTCAGATTATGCTAATGTGCAGACTTAATCTGATTCATTTTTAATCCTTAATTTAGTCATTTCAGGGGCGATAAATAGTTCATCTAATATATTCTGCGTGAATATAGAATGATTATGTCAATAATCAATCTATGTATCGATCCACATTCAATCGTACTTAATGTAGACACTTTTTTAAAGAGTCGGAAATGTCGTTATTCAAATGTATATCGCTATCGCCATTACCCTAATCGATAGACTGGAGCTACAGCTCAAAGTTCAAGCGCAGTGCTATCAGTTAGCTACCTGATTGCAACGGAAGCAGGCGATTGGCTGTCGCAATGACCTAGATTGTCCAATGGTGCCCGCCGCCGTCCATGATTGATTGCTGGCAATCATATTTAGTTGATGATGACGAAACTGCACTCTTCTTAATGCATTAGTCCTCACCTAATATGAGTGCGTCCGCCATTTAATTCAGGCTACAAAAATTAAAGATAGCTATCATTTTTATAAATGGCAATGGCAGTCCGAGAGTAAAAAGACATAGGAAATGCTCAACGGCAATTATGAAGGACACATGTAGAAATTTCCAACTGTATTTTTTTTTCTCTGTCCAATCTCCTAATTTCTACCTAAGCTATGATACTTACTATTAACCTATCACTATACTCGTCAATAAGTTATGGTAAATACCCATCCCACATTATTTCCCCTAAATTACATCCCCGCTCACGAACACGGCATCCATTCGGGGTATATTTATGATATATTTCTGTCTAATTATCACAAAAATTGTATTTATATCTGAATAAAATAAATTTGAAATTAAATTTATTGCCGAAAAAGACTGAACAGATCTCGGTTTCCCGCGCTCAGGGTTGACCTCCCTCTTACTTTCTTTTTCTCGCTTACATTTTAATTTATAATCCTCACATTTTAATTTATAATCATTATACTGTTATCCTATACAGTTCTTATTGTGCATTATATTGTTTTTGTATAATTGGTTTCAGTTTTTAACAGTTTATGTCTGTATCTACATGAGCTTGTTTTTTATGCAATTATTTAGTTTTTATAATTTTTAAGACATATATGTTACCATAGGTGATAAGCCTTGTAGCAATTGCCTATAAATATCTACCTATCTTAGTCATACACTAAATAATTTTTGTTATACTAACTTAATTTTGATGTTGAAGATCCATCTTGTTTCCAGTAATATAATAATAAAAACTTGAAAACACTTTGGAAATTGTGACTCACGTTATGGCGTGAGAACCCAGAACCCTAGAACCCAGTGTATACTGTTGGTCGTCTGACGATGCTCTTAACATCAGAGTGAAACGGCCGTCACGCCAAAACGTGAGTCACAATTTCCACTTAGAAGTGTTTTTAAGTTTATATTATTATAACTTAATTTATTCTACTGCGTCAATGTTTCCTTGACTTTTATTTCTATGAGGATATACTTATAGGATACTTAGTTTTAAGTTAATTATTATTTGTATTTTATTACTCAAAGTTCAGTGCTATTCGAAGGATGACGTTTTTAATGTATTATTCACTGTAGCCCGCCATAGTATGGTGGGCTCCTTCCCTAAGCTTGAGCTTGCTCTTTTGGGGGAGTAATTCCTACATTTCCAGTTGCTTTTTTAAAAATAATGACAGTGGTAATGTTTATTTTCTAGTACTGTATTGTATTTTATTATTTCTATGACGAATAAATTAATTTAAAAAAAAATATGTACATGTACTATTTCTTTGTTCTCAACTAGCTCCTTGTGATTTTCAACACTTGTATATTGTTTTTGTAATCACGATTATAATAATTATATTGCTGGATTTCTTGTTCCATGACGAACTGCGTTGTTAATATTAACTTTTTATGTGAATTTAACGACTTGCAGTCAAATATTCATTAAGAATAAATAAAATTTACTTACTCTGCAGATCTCAACGATTCGAAAGCGCTCGGCCTACAGGGTAAGTAAATTTTATTTATTCTTAATGAATATTTGACTGCAAGTCGTTAAATTCACATAAAAAGTTAATATATTGCCTCTTTTGAGAGATTAACAATGATTTCCTATGATATATCCATCTTCAAACCCAAAAGTTCAAGACAACCACAAAATCAACAACCGGTAATTTTTCTTGCAAATTCCCCACCATAAAAAATGGTACACGTCAAAGTACAGTCCAACATCTCCCTTATTAGCGACCATCTTTCGGGAATGTTATTAGCCGGTTTACAAGCTACCGGTCGCCTCGAAGTTGCACAAGCCAAGCCGTGTGATCGCCGCTGCTACAACATAGTTACACGAGTCTATAACACAGAATCGCCATCATTTCTAGTAGCCTCCCCCATTATTATCGATAATGAATAAAATGCGCTGGCCTGTTATTAAGCGCTTGTGTGTGCGTCCCTAATTGCGCCATTAGTACTTAGCACCAGCTGACATTATCTAGGACATCTACACAACATCGTTTGGTGTCGAAAATTCTAATTTTTAGTGCTGATAAATCAATCAGCTTCCAATTTCGAGTAATTAAAAAATAGCTGGAATCTCAAAGGCTTTTTGTGTAGATTAGTGGAAGTCTTTATTTTCTTGGGAGTCCGATCTCACTATGCGTCAAATCTGCAAGAAAGTAGAAACCAATCTTAAAAAAAAAACGTAAATGAGAATTTCTCAAATTTTAGTTGAATGATGTATCAATCAGTTTATAATATGGAGCAATTAAAAAATATCTCGAAACTCAACGGTTTATTCTGTAGATTAGTGGAAGGTGTTCATTTAAATGAATGATGATTGAGACATCCATGTGCAGCTACGGATAGCTACGATTGATACGGAAGTGATAGCCGCGAGCCGTAGCAGGTATCTGTTCAACCAGATAGAGATAAGCTGCGTTCTCGTTGGTCCTGTTTGTAACGGTGACCGATTAGATTGGCCAGCAAAAAAGACATTGTTCTCTGCTGTGAAATCACTTCCCGGTGGTTCGGAACCCACCTAAAACTGTAGGTCCAACTCATCAATTACCATCATCCAACTCATTACCCACGCACAGGTCTCAGACCTATGTGGGCTTCATCCTAAAAAAAAACTACTTTTCTCCTTCACATATTATGTAGAATTTTTCCAAACTAACATCGAATTTCTGCAGCTCTTTACTCTATAGCAGAGGTTCCCAAAGTGGTCCATGTGGACCCCCTGGGGTCCACGGGGACCTGCCAGGGGGTCCATGTCAGTGAAAAATAAAATTGGGGGTCCATGATATGTTAATGGGGGTCCACAATAGCGAATGTCTTTGGCTCGGGGCGTGGCATATGCTATGTACAATCTAATATCAAAACTGACACTGTATTTCCAAGTAAATTAGGATTTTTACTCACTTATACTGGAGGCATGCATTTCACTTCTAAACAGAATCTTCATCAGCCTACAAGTGAAATGCATCCCTCTCTCTAATATTTCAAGTATACGTGAGTAAAATCATAAATAATAAACTCTTTGCTACTCAGTTCTATACTAGAGCACTCTTTCACGAGTTCATTGTACTGCTAGAGTAATCTATTGCTCTTGCAGTTTTTTATTTTTTGGGGAATCAGAATCAATTTATCGTGAAATCTAGTCATTTGGATAATCCTCATCGAGTCCAGTTGGGAATGGAATTCAGAAATAGCTGCTTTGTTTCAACAAAGGCTAAAAATTTCTGCAGCAAAAATTGAACAGTATTGATGATATTGTCTTTCTATCATACTTATAAGACAGATTATAAGACAGACAATTAAGATAGAAATTAGATAAATTTTAACTTTAAAGTCTAGATTTCTGGCTTTTTTTCTCCTGTGTGTGGGTAATGAATTGGATGATGGTGATTGATGAGTTGGAAATACAGTTTTAGGTGGGTTCCGAACCAGCTAAGTGTCTAAGTGAGAATGAAGCTCACCTAGTACAGCTTTTTACGCAAGCAGTTAGAGAATAATGAGGAAACAAGAGTCGAAAACGACGTACAAAGAGAAGAAATGTAAGGAAAAGAAGTAGAAGAAGAAGAAGAATAAAAGGAGGTGAGGGAGAGTGAAGTGGAAGAGCAGTGGAGACAGGTTGATGAAGAATGAACAAGAAGAGATGAAGAGGAAAAAATAGAAGAAAAAACAAACAGAAAAAAACCAACAGGAAAATAAGAATTTTGAGATGAATAAGAACGAGTAGGAGAAGTAGGAGAGTAAGACAGAAGTGAAGAGGTAGGAGGAAAGGAGAAAAAGAAGTAGATGGCAAAAGAGGAGGAGAAGAAGACGAGAATCATGGAGAAGAAATGGAAGGCAAAGAAGAAGAACAAAGTGAAACAAGACGTAGAAGAAGTAGAAGTAGAAGAAGGAGAAGAAGAAAAGGACGAAGAAGACGAAAAGAAGGTGGAGGAGTAGGAAGAGGTGGAGGAGAAGGAAAAGGTGGAGTAGGAGAGGGAGGAGGAGGAGGAGGAGAGGGAGGAGGAGGAGGAGGAAGTGGAACAAAAAGGGGAAGAAGAAGAAAAAAAGAAGATGATGAAAGAAGACAGGAAAATTAATGTAAAAGAAGTAACAAACTGGCATTAAAATGAAAGGAGAAGAAGAAGGAGAAGAGTACGAAGGAAGAAGAGAAGGGAGGAGAAAATGAAGATAGTAGTAAAAGCGGGAGAAGAAGTAGAGGAACAAGGAGAAGAAGTAGAAGAAGTAGAAATTGGCAACGACCCTGTTTACATAACCGACGTGTTGTTGGTGCACTCTCTCGCTTCTAGCGATGCCCGCACGCACAGACGCGTCTTGACGTTAGCCAACGCCCTGACCGCGGGCGACGCTCGCTCAGCTCGGCATCGGCCACTCACTGTGTGCAAAGAAAGTCTAGATACTATCAACCTAACCTAACCATGCCTTACTAGATAATAGATCAAACCACTACTGGATAGGCTTCTCTACTAATAGAACTATCAAACTGGACAGAAGTATCGTGAGTTGCACGATATGCACCTGGAGGATAGAATCCTGGAACGAGAACAACAAGAAAAGCTACACATTTGCGTGATATAATCAAATGTCTACGAAATAAATTAATAGAAATCAAAACTGGCTGAAAAGTTGTGCAGCTTTAGGGAGAATAGACCTATTGGAGAGATCATTATTATTCAACAAAAAGATTTCATTATTTGAACGAATTTAATTTATTTTTCATTCCTGTCTATACTACTAAATGCGCAACTCTAACCTTCAAGGGTATGGAATATTGTGGGCTCATACAATAAATCATAAGATTCCAATTGCAATTATTGCGTAAATTATACCAACCAATTGACACTAAAGTTTCTATTTTTTGTCTTTCTTGTATGATATGTGAAATTAGACCAAATCAGTGAAGCCACTTTTTTTGGCGATAAAAGGCCAAATCGGGCAAAAGTTCAAATTTAACACATCATGCTCTTATGTGAAAAATCCAATTTTCGCCACACTAGGACGTAATGAGCTGTTTTTTGTGCGTCATATGGAAGCCGAAAGTGTTCGGTTTCCGACAAGGTCTATAAACGTTTACCGCCCTAGGGCGGAAAATAAAATGACCTTGAATGACAGCTGATCGTGTCCAATCACGCAAATCATAGAGAAATGATCACATAATAATTACGGTAATAAGCTATATATATATATATATATATATATATATATATATATATATATATATCGTAGTATTATATTTATAATATATTTTATAAATTATTGTTTCATAACTTGATATGTATTATCCTGTTTATTTCGTAATTTTCATATCAAAGAATAGAATACGATGATAATTTCATAACCTCAACAACATTGTACTCTTGCTAGTACCATAGCCAAAAAAATTTCGCTTTCAAAATTGCCAACTTAACATTATTTTTATTATTTTTTTTGTGGTGTGGCGTTCGCAACGCGGGCAAAAATGTTTTGCCGGCTCTCAAACGCTTCAAGTTCTCGACTTCGTCTCGAACTTGAAAACCGCGATCTCGAGCCGGCAAACACACATTTTCGGCCCTAGGTTCGAAATATACTATTTCATTCCTGTCTATACTACTAGATGCGTAACTCTAACCTTCAAAGCTATGGAATAGTGAAGTCATTTTTTTTTGGCGGGAAAAGGCTCAATCGGGCAAAAGTTCAAATTTAACATATGCTCTTATGGGGAAAAGCCAATTTTCATTTTGAGATCTCTCGCAAACTCCCTTGATGAATTACAATAATTCTTTTTTTGGGAAGTGATAGCTGCGAGCCGTAGTAGGTACCTGTTCAATCAGATAGAGATAAGCTTGTTAGCTTGTAGAGATAAGATTGATGTTTGTAACGGTGACCGATTAGATTGACCAGCAAGAGAGACACGTTCTCTGCTGTAAAATCACTTCCCGGTGGTTCGGAACCCACCTAAAACTGTTGGTCCAATTCATCAATCACCATCATCCAACTCATTACCCACGCACAGGTCTCAGGTCTGTGGGCTTCATCCTCCAAAAAAATCATGATTTTGTTTTACATAAAGTAGTAATAATTTGACATTCCAGACTGTTTCTGGCTCAATCCAACTTCATATTCAGAGCACTGCATAAGCATTATCATAAGAATGTGATTGCAGGAAAAACATAATTTTTTTTCATAGTGTTTTTCCATGTATTTTGAGGCGCTGAATCCGAATCTGAACTCCG